>VWYH01007036.1:0-76623 GCA_013399365.1 Pampusana beccarii | reverse complement strand
GCCGGAGCCGCCAGGGTCCCCCGGCGGGTCGGGGCGCGGGTCCCCGGGCGGCGCTGCCCTGGCCGGGCGGCAGCAGAGGGTCCCCCCCGCCCACGCGGCCGCTGCCCCCCGCGGAAGTTTGGCGGCGGCGGGCGCGGGCTTTGTTCCCGCGGTGCGAGCGCCGGGGCGGGCGCGCAGGTTGCCTCGGAGGCTGCGGTGCCCGGCGTGTCGGGACAGCCGCCGCTCCGGAGCAGGAATGCAGCCGCGCACCCGCCGCCACGGGCCCCTTAAAGGTACAGCCCGGCTCCGCGGCGGCGCCCCGGGCTGCTTGCCTCGGCGGGACTGGGAGTCCTCCCGCAGCGCCCTGGCAGAGCGGGGTCCGGGCAGGAGCGGTACCAGGAACAGTGGCGAGCAGACGGGCCGGCTGCGGTCTTAGCGAGCAGGGAAACAGTGCCGTGAAGTCTCGCCGGTGAAAACTTAGCTTTGTGGTTGCTCTATCAACTGAAAAGCAATTGCTTTTTCTTCTTCTTGTGCGGTGGTGCTTTATTTTATAAGTGCGCCCGGTGGAGTAGAAAACATCTAAACGCTTCGCGGAATTGTTTATCAAGAGTTGGAAGGCTTTTGGGGGAGGGGAGCGGACAGGAGATACGTACCTCGTTTTTCTCCCTTCACTCCTTTGGCAGCTGCTGTATAATTTCACCCATCCGTTTTCTTCTATGCTACTCTGAAATTACAGGAAGCATTTGCAGTAGTGCTGCTGACCTCCATCATTCTACAAGTATTGCCTCTGGGGCACAATCACATGGGGTTTGGGTTTCAAGTAATATTATTTCTCTTCTAACAAGAAACCTAATTGCAGGCAGCTTTGAGGAAGGTGCTAAACCAGCTTGGAAAGGCTGAGTAGAGGGCTGCAGTTCTGTGTATCAGAAAATCTGCTTTTTAGAAACCAGAAGTACTCTTAAGTTCCCAAGTGCCACATGGATACTTAGCTGCAGTCTAGGAGTGGGAAGGATCTAAAGCAGAGATCTTAGTGTAGGTGCGGATCTAGATGTGTTTTATTTTGGCTGTTACCCAGGTGCTCCTAGTTAATGTGTCTGGGCTGTTAACAGCCATGTGGGGGATGTCTGATTGTAAAGTGCAGGTTTATTCAGTTGTGCCTTGATGTCTCCAGGACACTTTTTATGGCAGTTTGTTTCTCTTTCAAGTAGTTCTTCCATCAGTGCACTTTCCTGTATCCTTTTGTCAGACAAAAAGTGAGTTAATTGGTTGGAAGTGCCAACTGCTTCCAGAAGTGAGCATCCTCTCTTTCTTTCATGGGGAGATACACTTTGCAATAAGAACACAATTTCTGAGCAATGTATTTCTTATTTGAAGCAAGGGAAAGTACGAGGAGGTATCAGGACGGATGTGGCAGAGATGATGCCAGAGTTTGTAATGAGTTGGTATTCCTCCTCTTAGCTGGAAATTTTTAGTTGTTATCCCTTAGAAGTACCTGTGGGAGTGGTGTACAGCTCAGCTGTCATAAAACAGCCACAGAACTCACAATGCCAAACGGGTAAATTGTTAGAAGCTCTTGGTCATTTGCCACTGTACCTCCAGTACAGGAGCAGGTAGAGCAAACAAGTCCGCAAGATTGACCTTTGACCCTTTTTTGGTGGGTAATGGCACTTAAAACAAGAGGTCTGCAGGTATCTTGAGGTCTTGGAAAAGTGTGTTGGAGGTAAAAATAGATATATAGTATTTAAAGCTAATGGTGTGCACTGCTGGTGCGTGGTAATGAAGAAGGGCCTGATATTATGATGGTCTGTGTCAGTATAAATACAGAATGTCACAGAACCTGTCTTGAGTGATATGCTTGCTGTTCTGACTCCTGGAGCTCTGCCAGAAGAATACATAGCTAATATCAGAGCTTCACTCCTCAAACATCTTGACTACATTTTAGAGTCACAAACCTGAATGTGATACCTGTACAGATGTAGAGTTTGCAGTGGGTCTCCTCAAGTGGGCTTGGCATTGCTGTTGGTTCTACAGCTCTCAGTCAAGTGCAAGATGCCCATTTTCCTCTTGTCAGCTTGGAGCTGGTAACGTTCTGCTTCCTGGGTGTGCTGAGTGTGCCTGGGTTTACTGTTGATCAAGTTGGATGATAATTCACAGATCTCGTGATCACCTTCAGTTATCTTGACTGTTTCTTTTTGTCAAAGTGGTGACAACACTGAGTAATGTCCCTGATTTTCTAAAATTGAGAGATGCAGCAGAAGCTGACAAGTGTTTTGATTTTTTTTTTTTTAATAAAAAACAATTCTGTACCTACTAAAATGTGGTAGCGTTAGTTGAAAAGCATCAATCTTCCAGTGTGAAGTTAACATTACTCTTTTTATTTAGTGTAGATAAGCTTTAATTTGTGTGCTTTAGCACTGATTTCTGGAATGGAGAATCCCTTCTTGCATCCTGGGAGTGTGGGTGTATGATGCAGCAATCAAATTAATAGGTGCTTAGTTATGTAAAGTGCTTGCATTTCCAGAGTGTCTTGTGAACCTCGAAGAGGGATATTCTGTTTATGTGGGCCAGAAAATGGGATTTCAGAAAACTTGGAGCTGTTTCTCTATATTCAGTTCATTGAAGTTGCAGAAGAAAATGTGGTTGGGTATAAACATTATCCAATTGTTTCTGTTTCAAACTAGAAGGCAGTACTTGCTGTATGTTAACTAGAAAAAGAAATTGAAGTGATTTGTATCTTGTTTTTAGTCCTAAAAACCTGTAATTCTCCAGACTGGTGAAATTAACATTAAAAAATAATTAAAACATTAATTCTGTGAGAATGATCTGTAGTCTGATAGTCCTCTTGAATCTTCTTGTGCTCTTGTGAAATAGGCAAATATTATCCTTGTTTTGTAAATGTGGGAAGTGAAGTAGAAATTGTCTTGCCCAAGGCCAACTCCATTTGCCCTAGAATGCAACTTACCATTGAACACAATAGAATATATGCTTCATAACACTCATAAAAGCTGATAAAGAGATGCTATCTTGAAAACCAGTCAAGGTTTTAAAAATAGGTTTAAAAAGTAAGTGCACATCCTACACCGTTGTTGAATTCCTCTGCTGCTTGTGACCTTTGTGGATATTTATCTTTTTAACAATACTTCTATTTCTCTTGTTGACGATTAAAAGTTTTATAAAACTGCAGAAATTGTACTGACTCTCCATTGGAAAGGGTGAATCAGAAAGTAAAGTTTTGTTGAAAGAAATGTATGAGAAAAGTGGACACTATTTTTCTAGTCCTCTGTTATTTCCATCTTAGCTATTTGTGGTGTTATCTCAAGGGGTTTTACATAGTGAGGTGATCTATATGCACATGCACACACACTCAAATTGACCATCTTCTAAGATGTCTGGTTTTACCTGATACAACATCCAGAGCTGGAGCTCTGGCATGCAGCAAACCCACTCCATTAATTGGCATACTGTATTTAGTGGCTATGTTTCACACTAATCTTGGCAGAGAACACTAATTGTAATTGTCATCCATAATCTAATGTGCTTGATGGTTAGGCTCTTGATTTTTGTGTCTGTAGTGCCTGCGGTCCTTTGCCATGGCTGTTACATTAGGCATTACTCTTTTATGGGATTTTGTTGTCTATACTGTGTGGATACTGGGCATTATAATGCTTCTTGAATCTCTTCTGTCTACCTTGGGAGTATTTGGCTGCCATCCTGTTGTGGGTGAGTTCATGTTCAGGTTTTTCAGCTTTCCAGGCCACTGTTAAGCAGAAGTGCTTATTAAATGCTGAAGTATTTCAGCCTATGTATTTAGGCTGAGAGACTCTTGAGCTGCAATCAGTGTTTCTGTGAGGGGCAGAACTCCTTGGCTGCTATGAGCCTAGATGAAAGGAGACTTGCTATGCAAGAGTGTAAGACTTTGTTTACATCAAATGGAGCTGATGTTTGTGGACTTTTGCCTTGCTAAATTGCGGGTAATTGAAACTCCTCGTATCAAGGAATTGTGTTTGTTGTTTAAAATAGAAGAAAAAGAAAAAGCGGGATTGAACAGTTGGGTTCCTGATTCTCATGGAATGAAATACAAGTTCTAGCAGGATGCTTAATGTTAGCACAACTTCGGGTTGTGAAAGGTAATAACAGAAGCTTCTGTTTTTCATGACGTTCTTCTTAGGTCAGTAGCTTTTTCTGTATTGAGCCATCAGTCATCAAGTCACAAACCATTAAGATTAACAGACTGTATTGTAGATGCATATTAAACATTTGTACTGCAAATTGTAGTTCTGTCAAAAAGTGTATGACGGAAGGTGGTGTATGCTCTTGTTTCTCAAGCTGTTGTATGCTAATAGCAACTTTCTGATGCTGGAGTACTCAGAACTAAGAAGAACCAGATATTTACCCTGAGTGGGTTAGGGTAAGAAAAAAAAATTTACCTCCCTGTACCGTAGTGATGAGGTTGTTTAAAGAAATGTTGTCCAGCAAAGATTCCAACAGGGAACGTGTCTACCTGGAAACACACGCCGTATTCTGTGGTGTCAAGGTGAAGTTTTACTCCTGGAGTTAAGTTTACCAGCAGTGAGAGGTCATGGTGACCCTAGGCAGCGGAGACCCCTCTGCTGGCTACCAGCGTGGTGACTTCCTCCCTATGGCCCAGCAGGGCAGAGGCTTCTGTGTCTCTTTGTTGCTGCCTGACAGCCTCTCCCGGCTGCTGGAGCTTTCTGTTTCTATTGCATAGCAGCAGTTCTTTAATCAGAAATCTTGTTAGTATTCAAGGATAATTGATCCGACTCTCTGGTAGGGGGTGGGGACCCAGCCTTGTGTCCTTCTCCTACTTGCCACCCCCAGTTTGACCCCTGTTGTCTCTTTGTTTTCTCCTGTTAAGTTTGTGCCAGTGATGTGTGTGTGTGCTGTTTTTCCAAGCAGCCTGGAGTTGGCTGTAACCAAGAGCAGCAGTTAAATAGAGCCCGATTTCCCTGCTTCCTGGCGTTTACTTGTTCAGCTCCATTTTCTGGTCTTCTGTGTTTTTGATTTGCAGAGAAGGAACTTACTTGGTGCCCCCGGGCATCTCTTAAACCCATTAGAACAAACTCCATTATTTTGCTGTACTTAGAAATCCTCCTCCTTTAGTCCCAGCATCCATCAAAATAATGTATCCTCTGTAAGGCCCTCTGGAAAATGTTTAATAGGATCTTTTCAAACTCAAGGAGTGTTCCAGTTGGGAAGGGGGAGGGGAGAAGGCTAATGGAAGATCTGACTGTGACTTGCAGTAAGCCCGAACTTGGCCTGTGTCAGCTCTCCCTTCACCTCCATGCTGAGGGAGTGCTGAACAGAGCAGATCCAACACTGGGATCAAAGCTGGAAACAAAAGGCTTTGGGAGAAAAATTTCCCGTCTGGCCAAGAGGCAGCCACACAAAGGTGGTGCATAATTTATCATTCGAGGTTTACTTCTGCTGTGTTCTTTCTGGAGAGGGAAGGAAAAAAGAAGTGACTCTCCTGCTGTTTTGAAGGGGATAAGTGATGGCTTTGGAGACTTGAGGCAGGAAGGGGCTAGATATACCATGGAGAAACTTTTTCACTGCAGTCTGTACCCAGCTCCTCTCATCTCAGACGTGGTCAGACATTATTTCTGTTGGGGGAGAACCCTATTCTTGCCTTTTGAAGTTTCAAAGAGTGAGTACTTTTAACTCTCTGGTCATTCCCAAGTCTCAGGGTATGGAGTGGTGCTGCTCTTGGCAGAATCAAGTTTTTGAATTTCTGAGGTATTTTTCTTACTTTAAGGATCAGTCTAAGTGCTGTGGGACTGTATAACATGGAGGAAGAGGCTATGTTTGCCCCAAAGAGTTTACAGTCTAAATTAGATATCTGACATCTGATAAGGATCAGGGATGTGATGGTTCTAGTGGGATAGATAAAGTCCAATATTAAAATAGCATAGCTTTCTAATTAAATTTCCTTTAGCTTTAGTTCAATGGGAAAAGCTTCTGAAAGTTTTTCACTCCAGTCACTTCTTAGAACAAAGACAGAGAGGGTTTTTTGGGTAGGAGTTGGCATCAAAGGCTACTGAAAGCTGGTAACTGCAGAAATAAGGATGAGGAAGCAGATGTGAGAGTAGTGTAAACCATGAGGAGGTGGGAAGGGGATATAGGAGTGCAGATATTAACAGTAGCAAAGATAGGCATTTTGGAAATAAGAGCCAAGGACTCGAGCTGGCAAAGGAACAGAAGAGCCATCTAAGGAGATCCAAGTGGAGTAATTATATGGGATCTGATGGCAGAAAGAGTTGTTAATTAGGTAGTAGGAAAGATGGAAGTTTTGGAAGTGAAGATGAGCATTGAGCGGAATTTAACTGCTGAGGCAGGGAAAGACTTACTTTACTAATACTTTAAAGGAGGGTGTGAGAACTTGTTAGGGATCATCAACAGTAGAGTTCCTGATCTAGTGGGGTGATTTTATGAAATGTCAGAGCTTAGCAATGGGAGCAGAGGTGGAAAGAGACAGAGATATTGGCATGTTGCTGAGATGGTGAGCCCATGAGATAGTGTGGTGATGGAGCTATCTGCAGCGGTGGAATGTGGGACCTGTCAGGCTTGGGAACACACACCAGAAGGATTTTTGAGTGGGATGTCCAGGAAGATATTTTGGAGGACGGTCCTGTCTGGAAAAGTGTATGAAATGGGAGGGCAGAGTTGAAGAGAGAAGCTAGGAGGTTGGAGATGATTGCCTGGAAAAAGGCATAAAGTGAGAATAGGAAATTACTCCGGGTTTGGAAAGGAGTCTGGGTACAGAAACAACAAGGCTGGTGGCAGAAAATAACACCCTTCCTGGAAAAGGAGACTTCTTGTCCTCATCTCCATTAAGAATTGCTGTGTGAAGGAGTGAGTCACTAGTGAGAACAGTTAAAACATAAACATGGGATATTCTCAGCGTCCCTCTCTGAAAGGCTCACAAGAAGCATTGTGCGACTTTAGAGAGAAATACACACTCTGCTCCTTTAGCCTGAATCTCCAGCTCTGTCAGCTAATTTGACTTGGTGACAGCTGGTAGTGCCTGGGAGCTGTTCTTGCCTAAGGTGCAGCCATTCACTGCAGCAGAGCTGTGTCTCATGGGATCTAAGGTTAGAATAAAGACAAGACACACCTTCTTTTTTTTTTTTCCTTTGTACTCCTACCCAGTTTTAGTTCTCAATTTCCATAGCTGCTGAATAGTCAAATCATTTCTTTGCAACTCTGAGAGCAGGAAAAAAAAGGAGAAGTCTCAGGACTGTTATTTCCTGCTTCTGTTCCAAGCTCCGGAGGATAATCCAGGAGGTGGGATAATTCTCTGAATTAAAATTGCGTTTTTTAAGAGGAAACCAGCTTTACTGCTCTCCTTTCTTTGAGATTCAGAGTTTGCGTCTTCTTCAGGCTTGACAAATTTAGGAAATGAGGTTTTTGAGATTGTGTTCCTCTCACCATGATTTTTGAAGCCTGTTACTCTTGAAAACCTTGAGTACAGTTTCTTATGGCTGGAGGACATGCCCCTGATTTGTGCTGCCTTTTGAAAAGGGCCTTGATCAGCATAGCACCTGTTAGCATGAGGAAAAATATAATGGGTCTGGCTGTGAGGAGAAAACTGATGAGTTTGTGGTATGGGAAAGGAGGATGGATTTGAGGCTGCCATTCTGGAGTTTTAATAGCCAGGAAGCAAAAGAGTATAGTCATTGGCAAACAGGAACGCTAGTGAACTATCTGCATTTTTGTCATGGAACTCAAGTAGATTTATTCAGTGTCTAAATCTTAGAAAGCATGATATGGGAGTAGGTGGGAGACTAGGAGGAGTCTTCTGACGAGGGCACTAGTCATTGCCCTGCAAACAGACCTAAGTTTAATACAGGGGAAGAACAGGTTGAATGAGAGCTGTGTCCATGCAGAGTTCAAGTGGTGAAGGGATTTTTCTTGGGCATTGACTTGGAAACAGGGAAGGACTGAACTGGGCTGATTGGTGCGGTTATGGCCCTTTTCTATCTTTGCTAGGCCTTAGGGAAGGCTGCCCTTGGGTCTGACTTCTTTCCTGTACCAGTGACCGACCAACCACCGCAAGAGGGTGTTGACTCATGAAGAACTGATCTCCTGAGCAGTTAAGATGTCTCCACCACAAGGGTGGTGACCTCATGTGTTGTTCCAGTTTGAGCTGTCACTGCTCATGAATCAACACCGTCTGTAGGCCTTTGTTCACTGCACTTTTGAGTGTAAGGAAGAATTCAGATCTGCAATCAGCATTACCTTAAACAACAGAAGGCCTTTAGGCCTTTCGGGTGGTGTTGTTTGTTTGTGGTTGGTTTGTTTGTTTGTTTGTTTGTTTTTTCTTCCAGACCCAGGGTTCTTTTATCTGTGGAGCAGGCAGATCTCCTCCCTGTGCCTCAACTCCCCTGGAAGGGCAGATTTGTGATCTTTGCATCTTTACGAGTTACATGGAGTAACTTCCATGCTACTAGTACTCAAGCAGGGAAGAACAACCTTGTTGATCCTTGCCTTCTGCAACCTTCCGCTGTAAACTTATTTGGCATGAAGTGGCTCATCCACTCACACAAGAAGCCCGTTGTTTCTCTGCGGGTTCTCTTGTTTGTGACCTGCCAGCTATGAACTGGAAGATGAGGAGTTGTAGTCTTCTGCTGCTCTTAGTGCTAATTGTAGACTAGAACAATATAAGCTAATTCGTTAGGTTAAGTTTTCCAGTCAACTGTCCCTTAAAAATGTCATTTTCATACTTCCTTTCTTGCTTGTTATGGTTAGTTCTTTCCCCGCAAGCCTTCAGAAGTCTGGGAGCAAACACGGAAGCTGGAAAGGAATGTCTAAAAAAAAAAAAAAACAAAAAGTGATAATTCTTATGATGCTCTTTAGTAACTTTTCGTAGGTTAGTTGTGCTGGGGAAGCAAACTGTTGATGATGGTAATACTTATGCTGGAGGAAGAAGAGAAGCTCAGATGATTAGTGATTACTCTGAGAAATTACCCATAAGCAACTTTTGTGCTGCAGATTCTTTGGAACAGACTGGCAGGGAAGAGGGGGTGGCAGGCACTTGCCTACATTGAGTACTTGTCAAAACTCCCTGTTTAGCTTAATTGGGCACACAAGGCCAAATCTAACATGGTTACAGTATAAAACTAATAGGAGATACAGGGCAAATTAAACCTATGTACAATACATCAGTTGTAGGATAAAAATAAACAGTACTCAGACAGAAGCCTTCGAGCAAGGAAGGGAGTGAGGCAGAGATGACATCTTTGGTATGTACATCTTGACTTACCTGCTCAGGTGAAACAGCCTCTGAGCTCAGGCTTCTGCTTAAGTGACTGGGACAGCTGCCAAAACACTTACATTTGCTAGCTAATATACTGCAGTGCATCGGTCCTGCAGGTTAATCTGGGAAAGGCATGGAGTGATAACCTGGGTTTGTTTTGGGCTTTTCTTGAGGGATGTCATAACAACATGCTCTGCATCCTGTATGTCAAGATCTCAAATGTGGTGGCAACGCTAAAACTGCCTGTTAAAGCGTTGCGAGGAAAGAGGGCCATCAGAGTTAAGCCACAGAAGACCAGATATGCCTAGCGAGCCAACTCTTCCGACGTTGCGGGCTGCATACCAAAGTCTTTAAGGTATGTGCTGTGTGGCTTTGTGCCCTTTAGAGACAAGCAGAAGGGGAGTGGCTCATAGGAGGGAAATGACAGTAACTACATAAGGAGAGGATTATCCTGTTGCAGGATGGAGCTGGGCTGAGGTGGGCCTGCAGAAAGGTCCCTCTGCAGCCCTGCTGTAACCAGCCTCAGGAGCCCCTGCACACCTGAGGCTCTGTGCCAGTGTGGCTGTGCTGGCTGTGTGGTGGCCCTAACAAGTAAGACACATTTCAACTACTCGAACCATGAGAACTGAACACAGTGCTGAGATTTTCCTGCTATGCTACTTGTGGTGAATTAAACATTTGACTCCCACAAGAATGAACTCCAGAGCTCTGGATGTTCTTGTATTGTAACAGAAGGGAAGTTAACTTTTTTATTTTCAGATGTGCAAAGACATGATAGAACTAAATCTATGAAATCTACACAGCGATGGCTAAAGAGTAGAACTGGAAGGATTTCTATTGCTGATCTTTGCCTAAAAGTGCTAGAGAACCACAGACTGAAACCAAATGAAAACGCTGTCCATTCCTACAAAAACATTTTTCCTGGGATTTGGCACTCCTTTTGAGGCTAATGAAGTAAATAGCTTAATCCAAAATCCATCTGTTTGAGAAACTAGTCTGAATCTAAACAAGAACACACGTTTCTGTAACAAAAAAAAAAAGTCCAAACCTACTAGCCAAGAATGTCTAAACAAGTTATTGTACACAGTTATTGTGCTGGCAGATAGTACCGAAGGAAATGTGCAAAATCAAGTCAGATTCTTATGAAAAACTGAACTGGCATGTGCAACTTTGAATTGGATACAGGGAGAACACCATAAATCAAACAGTAAGTTTGTGGGAAAGAGAAGTAAAAGGAGAGACTGAGAAGGGAATATTCTAATCCGGTGAATAAAACAGAAGATTAGAGAGAGCAAGAAAACACTTATCTTACTAGAAAGAAAATATTATTCCTTCGAATATTTTCATTTCTATTGTTTGACTCTATGCCAAGTAGCCTTCTGTGTTGGAACCTCTGTGGAGGCAGGCGCTTCATATGTTGAATCCACTCTTGGGAGAAGCTGAAGTGTGCTGGCTCATACATGTGGGTAACACTTGCAGAGCTTGTTTTGCCAATAAAAGTGTCTTTGAATTGACTGTGGTGGGATGTGGTGCAAGTTCTGATGCAACATGAGGCTTTTTGTAAGTGCGGATCTTGATGAGAACTCATCTCTAAAATCTCTAGTAATTTTGTTTTCGTGTTGCTGTTGTGAATTGGCTCCTTCCTTTCTGTGGTCCATTGTTGTATGGTTGATGTTTGAAAATGAAATGTCTTCCATGTGGTTGAGAAATTTGATTTATCCTTGGAGGCTTGAACTACTGCCTTTGCTAGTAGGAAGTAAACAGTGTTCCGACTGTCCCTAATTATCGCCCACTTGCCTTCCTGCAGATCCGTGTCTCTTCCAAGAGCACTAGAAGAAATTACTTATAGATCACAAATTGCATTTTTTCATGTCCTCTATTCCTTCATCTCTATCAACTCAGTCTTCTCACCCTGTTTAAACTTTGTAGATTAAACATACCACTTTGAATGATAGGCTTGCCTAGAACACAGTCTGTGGCTTTTTTCAGGTGACATTAGGAAACTAACTGCGAATGACTTACGAGGGCCTGTTACTGATTTGCAGTACGGTTTAGTGGGAAACATTATCTTCAAAATACCATCTTTAGAGTAATATAAAGCCCATATTTTGGAATATCAGAATGAGAGGAATTTTTGTTCCTGCTGCCTTTTGCTTTCAGAATTTTTTTTTGGTGGAGGTGCTTGGATGTTGTCACTGCTGAGGATTGTTCTCTGCCCACAACGCGTGTGGCTCAGCCTCTGGCTGCGCGGCTTCCTTGACCACAGGGTGTAGTTTCATGTTATGCCTCATCTACTATAACTGTGGGTTGCCCCACAAGAGAGGTCTTGCCCCCTTCTCCTTTTGGTAGGTCTGCCTGCATGTCTGCTGGGTAAATGGGTTCAGCTTGTTGATCTGTCACAGAAGTGACCTGCAGAACGGTGAAACCAGTGACACCACAGGCTGTGTGGTGTTGGTAAGGTGACGAGAATTGCTTTTCAGTGAGCTGATCAGTGTAGACGTGATGGAAAGAAGGAGTGAGGCAAGACCAGCTGCTTTTTTGGCACTAGCCTGCTGCTGCTTTGCTTTGCCTTAACACTAATTTTGAAAGACTTTCCCTGAAAACGAGGAAAGGTGAGAATTCAAGCCCAAGATTCAGTTTTTATGGCTCTTGTAAGCATAGGTCTCTTTATCGTATTTTGCTAGTATGACAATCTTAGTGCTGGATTAGTGTCAAAGTGTGGTGAAAGATCAACCTGTAAATGTTGCAGCTGGTGCAGTGTGTTAATTGGTGATGCCTTTGTGGTGGGAACTTCTAGTCATTAAGACTGGAAGCAAACACCTACTATCTTGTTTTACTTGGGTTCACACAGACTTATGTTCTGAGTTGTTGCCAGAGACATGGTTCATCTAATTATGAAAAGCTTTTTCCCCTTGCTAGTGCCTTGACTCTTCTTCCTTAATCTTGGCTTGTAAATGGCTGATATCTAGCAAAGAAGGGGTTTTTTTGACCCATATTTGCAGAATCTGGATCCGAGTTTTGCTTGCTCTCGCCACCTGCCTCCACTGATGCAGCGGCGTGTCGTGGTTTGGCAAGCCTGGCCTGGATATGGACACAAAAGGAGGCACGATCCCACCCTCCTCCAGAGCCGATGCAGAAATGACAGCACTGATGCTAAATGTCTGGTTAGTCAAAGGAAGACAGAGCTAGCTGTTTGGAAACATGAGCTGCCCGAACAGCCATTCCTGTTCTCCTTGAATGAGTATGTGGCAGGCTGAAGGGGAAGATCTACATGGGCTGCATCTCACACATGAATTGTCAATTGGATCATGTAAAGATTCACTCTGATGGAAATCAGAGCTTCACAGTGTTACATGCAGCATGTGTGTACAATAAGGACAGTGCCTACTCTGAAGAGTTCATAATTTCTATATGTAATAAATTGACAGATGTATTGAACAAGAGAAAAAAACACAATGAAATACCAATTAACATAATAGATAGAGGCTCCGCTTAAATGCTTTGCATGTGAGTCTATATGTTGATATTCCTTGTGCTGTTCTCTGCATCCCCAAAATATCTTTGTGTTTGAGCTGCCTTTCTCTATTTTTTTTTTCCTGTCTCCTCTGACATGCTGCGTGCAACATTATCACAATTAAATAGACTCATTTGTTGTGTTTGGGGTCTGATACTGGGAGAGTGAGAATTCTTCTCAGATGTAATACTCTTCTAAGACAATCTATTTGCTGTTTTTGTCCTAGGTAGTGCATGTTCCTGTTATCTGCCAGCATGTTCAATAAATGGTTAGCATTAGTCTAATGAGGGGTATCACGTCTGAACCCAGCTTGCAAAGATCTCTGTCTCTGTGACTCTACCACCCTTTCTCCTATCCTGACAGTAGCAGCTCTTAGGATGGATCACAAATGGCTATTTAACCATGTAATCACAAAGGTCAAGGAATTTGAGAACAGAAGCATAACTTGGACTTGTTTGGGAATCCAAGTGTTAAACCCTGGATTCCTGACTTGGGATAGTTTAGCTGTGGCCAACTTTAAATAGTAATTATTGAATGTTCCTTTTTGCTGCTTTGTAGCATCAAGCTAAATTGCTGGGTAGAATTCTGTGATTATGTACGTAATTGGCTTCAGTGGCCATATTTACCCAATAGCTTAAGTGTTTTTCCCCATAACCTTTGGAGATCATCTGTACAGAACTTAACTTGCGAGTGTCCCCTTTGCAAGCTGTGACATAAAGATTCCCTATGATTGTTGAGCCAGGTGTGCTAATGGCTAGTTGTGGTTTTTTGTTTTGTTTTCCCCTAAGGATAGTAGACCACTCGATTTTGGAGCCTACAGAATTTTTTCTTGGGAGGGTAAAGAACTGAACCATGGTGACTGGTTTCTTAAGAGCTGTTTTTGTCTGCATACTGAAGTCAGTGGCTTTTTCCCAGATTAGAATGTTGAATTTTTAAACATTTACTGTACTCAAGTGCAGAATGATCTAATTCACCATGTTTATTCCTTTTCATAAGAATTTTCAGCTCAGTAGCATGGGTATCCTACTTCTAAATGTACAAACACTTGGTAAACAGACTGTAAGAAGAAAATAACTCCTGAGCCACTGTGGTAAATATGTCTGTAAAGTCTAAAACAGGAAATGACCCCAGCTTCTTCTGTCAGTTTGGCTCTGAGGCCATGGTTCTGCAACCAGTGAAGCAAAGGGAGGAATTAAACTGGGCTGGGTGAGGAGGAGTTGGAAGATCCTTCAAATGTGCATCTTTTTTGCTGCTTATTGTCCGCTGGACCTCTTCCCCTCTCTGTTTTTTGTGAGGCTGCACAAAGCTGTGCCAGCTCATGGGGGTCATGGGACTGGGAGAAGGGGAAGGAGGGCTGGGAACTCTTTATGCTAGCACTACTGATAGATATGAAACCACAGCCTTGAAGTTCCTTTCTCATTTTGAGCAAGTATCAGTGTTTTTCCGGAGGACCTGAGAGTTGTGTTATCACTTAAGCATAGTCAAATCAAGGCTGCTTCCTGTCCTTTGCTTGTTGTGCACAGAAGAGGGCTTGTTTTGGGAGGATATCTGGCAGAGAAATCAAGAAAGTAGTTTATAGCATGAAAGGCAGATGATATCTTCCTCATAGAAAACAGTCGTCCTCTTCTGTGGATTTGGTACCTAAATCATCTTGTATGTATTTCAGTTTGCCAAGTGTTTGTGCAGTTATAAGGAGGGACATGGGAACGATTTCCAGAATGCTGTTGCTGTTCGTAATTCCACATTATTTGATAGGGTACAATAAAAAATGGAGGGAGGGGAATGAACCTCTCGGTACACTCATCAGAATCTGGAATTAATGGACCACGTTCGATCTTGGAATAAAGGACCAGGAAGTGGGAAAGCTGACTGAGCTCAGCCTGTGAGGGTGAGATGTATGCGATCATGGTACATGGCTTAGTGGTGTATTGTGTCTTCAGCAGATCTGATCTTGACTCATTGAGGCTTGTTGGCTGTGAGGGTCAGAATGTACCAGATGTTCTTACTTAGAGAGTGATCTGTAGAATAAATGTTACGTTCTTACAGTGTCTGAGAATGGCAGTGTATGGTACCAGAAATATTTAGCAAATTCAGTCAAGATACAAACTGCACACTAAGGCCTTTTTCCCCACCACAGTTTTTCCCCCCTGACTGGAAAAAGTCATTTTACTACACAGCCATACAACGGATTGCTATGTTAACTCTTCCACTCAGGAGTGGAAAGAGGGGAAAAAAAGTCTCTGTCTGATTGAAAATAACTCCCAGGAACTTATTAAGGTAGATTGTAATTACTGGAGATAAAAAATCTGCTACAAATAGAAGTAACTAGATGAGTAGCCCTGCGTTCTGCTGTATCTTTACTGATATCTAGTCGTTTTAGGTAGCATTTATAGCACTGATGGGCTTGGGTTGTTCTTTGGTCAGAGGAAGTACTCTGTAACTGGCTGAATAACATCACTTTTTGCAATGCCCACAAATCACCTCAAAAGCTTGATTCGACTTGATTTGTCTGTTGCACCCCACTCCCCAAAGTACAGTGGAGTAACAGAAGGAAAATGGCTCTTGGTTCGTCACAGTAAATACATCTGCAAGACTGAACAGAAGACATCACACTGTCCTGTCATGGTTTTTGGCCCTGAGATCAAGATTCCAGCAAAAGGCAGTGTGCCTGCATGTAGGGTGAATTTTTCCTCTATAGGCCTGAGTATTCAAAAGGCTTTTTAAAAGTGTCAAAAATTCTTCTTCCAGGGCTGAATGACATGTCAACTGAAATGATTTGTGGGCTTTGTGAGGAATCTCTGTCTTTTATTTAGATATGCACTTCATATCCTGGAACTTGGTCCAGGAAGTAGTATCAGAAGCAGTTCATAATAATATTGTTAATACAGACTCTTCTCATGAGAAAAATCCGCAGGCGTCTTTAGCCCGCCTTTGTATGGAAGCGATGGTTATTTCAATATGCGTGCATATCTTCTCACCCAAAAAACTGGTCCCAGAGAAGAAAAGTTTCATGAAAATGGGCAGCACAATAAAGGGAAGGCACAACAGAAGTGATTTGGCTGTGGGTGAAGATTCCTTTTGAGTTTGCATTTTGTTAGACATGAAAGAACCCCCTCCCTCTATTTGGCAGCAGATGCACCAAAATTGACTATTAGAGATGAATCCATCTGAAACTGGCTTTGTTAGTTCTGCTTCTCATGTTGCTATTGAGATTAATCAGGTGTGCAAGTTATAGTTGTGCTGGACATAAACCGATTTCCAGGTTCTCAAGTAGTGGCAGTGGTCCAACCAGTTAGTTCACCCAGCTCAGAAGATACTTAGTCCTCTCTTGTTAGGAGGCAGAAGTCTTCAATGGGCTTTAATTGGGTTGCACTTTAGGACTGATCAAAAGCTTTGGCTGGTTTAGGATGTGGCTGCTTGGCTGCAGCAATATTTCAATTGAGGAGCATGTTAAATTTGTGTTGTGAGCTAACTAGGTGCTGGCTGATTCCCAGATATAGATGAGAGGTTTAGGGTGTGGTGTGGTGCTTTAATTAATTATTTATTTACTTTGCTGATGTTTGTTTTGTTTTAACTTCTGAAATTTTTCAATTGGATTTTATCTGTTAAGATTCTGATACTGTGTTCGTCCGCAGCTTAAGGGTCCATGGAGTCTGTGCTCTCTTATGTAGCAACACATTTAACTAGGATATCTGAAATAATTATTGCTCCCAGTGGTCCGCCTGGTGCGTCTGAATGGCCGAATAGGAGGTAAAATATTGCTGAATGTCAAAGTTTACAGCCTGGCGACTTCCATTTATTTTAGCATGCTGGATTATAAACTGGTGCTTTAGGAGCTGTGCACGAGTGTCCTGAGGTAGAATCTTGCCAGATAAGATCCTCTGGATTGCTGGGTCTGGTCTGATTGAACTGGAAAGAGGCTGCAGGCGTGACACTTTTCTCTCTGGAAGCTCAAATCTCTTGGTCTTCGGGCCATGTTACAAGGCCTGTGTGCCTCGGCCTTAGCCTGGCCAGGGTGGAAGCCAGCTGAGGGGTTTTGCTGAGGGCAGGGAAAGGAAGGAAAGGTTTTGTATGTGAACCTCCTCAGCATCTTGGAGCACAAGAGAGACATTTTATAATGCATGTTGAACCAGTTCTGATGGTCTTTTCTAATTAGTTACATCAGAAAGGCCAAGGATCTTTACTTCTTTTACTGTTTGTTTTTTTTTTTTCTTTTTCTTTCTTCTTCCCTCCTCCCCATTTTGTCTTTCTTTCAGTTCACCCATCTGCATCTGGTCTTGCCCAGACAGCTGCTGCTCTATTTGTATGTTCCCTGGGGGAAGCTCTGGTGCTCCTTTAAGATCTCCTGTTGCTTTGGGAATTCACCTTTTAGACATGGTGCTTCATTAGCCTCTCTCATTTATTTAGTACTGTGAGAAAAGATTTCCCCTCCCAAAAAGCAGAAGAACGAGTTTCCAGCAGCATCTGCTTGAGAGAAGAGTGTCTCTATGTAAATAGAGCAGGTTTAAAAGCCTCCTGCTATTGGCGAAGGAGTGGCTTGGGAGTTCTTGAAGGAATATTGTTCGACTGAGTTGACACTAGGAGGCTGTTTGGAGGTGAGGGCTGAAGAACTCCGCTCTGCTCTAGTTGAGTGCCGGTGGGCGGCCGCGCTGCCCCTGTGCACTGTTGCCTCTCCTCCCCTGCCTGGGTCTCCGCACAGTCGCTCCTTTTTGTTGCTGCTCATTAGAGAAAAAGAGCCATTGGGGATTTTTTGACCGTAGGGTTCTGCGTTTCCTCATTTGCCATCCATCTCCCCTGCCGGGCGTTGTGGGAGAGTCGTCCCCTCTGCAGGCGATGGTGGGAACGGCCCCGGCCTCACTTATCACCAGTGACAAATCAATGGCAGCCTTCAGAAAGCTGGCCCCCAGGATCCCCGCTCGGCCCAGCTCCGGAGCAGTGGGAGGCTTCCCTGGCAGATAAAGGACTTCTTGCAGCCCTGACTTGTTGCCTTAAATCTAACTGAAGAAACCTTTTCATTCTCTTCAGCAGCAGCCCCCTCCCCTCTCGATTTGTCTTGGGGAAGGTGGAGGCTGGTGGAAGGGGGGGTGCTTGGGGAGGCGGGGGAAACCAGAGTGGGGGATCATTGGGGTTTGTGAGGGTTTTTCTGTTTCCCTTTCACAATAGTCTGGCTAGTGCATGCAGAGCTGGGCTCACAAAGCCTCCTCGAAGTGCCCAGAGTCCCGCAGGGCTCCTCGCAGTGCAAGTTTGCTGTGTGTATTCCTATCAACAATACAGCTGGGCCCAGCAGCAGGCTCCAGCTTTGGGCAAATATTTCTACAGCTTCTCGTTAATCACTTTTCAGGGGAGGAGGGTGAGATGGGTTTGGGAGGTAGGAAGGGGAAAGAAAATTTGTAAATGTGAGGGAGGGTAAGTAAACCAGAGATGGGTGGAGGGATTTATCTCTGGCTTTTGCAGTCCAGGCTTCTAAAGGGAGCCTTTGTCAGCATTCAGCATCCATGCTGAAGCTAGAGAGGGTTTGGGGTGCATCAGTGTTTGATCTGAGGGAGGAGGGAGATTTAGGCAGACAGCGCATAATCATTTGGGCTCAGGCACTCTTCTTTTTTTGTTTTTCTTGTAGTAGGTGACATTAGCTGACAAGCCCCTTCTGTGTGGTTGCATCCAAAGCATTGGTATAGGCTGAAAGTATGGCCTTTTCTTGTACTGAGTATGTCGAGCTTATTTCTGCTTAACTGTTCCCTGTGTTTTTATGCCTGACTTCATTTTCCTTCCACTACCTGTGAACTATCTCTCAATTTCTAGTTTATTTGAACTTAGTCCCAGCTCCAGACATGAAAGAAATCAGAGAAGTGATGTCTCTTTAGAGCAAACTATTGCAACTTGACTGTCTGATAGGTTTTGGCCTTGGGAGGTCCTTGAGTCCATTACCATAGTCCTGGGATAGTCGGGTAAGCTCATATCTATGGGCTGGTTCTGTCCTCCATTTCTAAAGCTGCATTGGAGATATGTAAACACCATGAAACTGCTTGATTGTGTCAAGAAGAGACCGTATGAGCCCACTTCTCCCTGGCATTATGGGGAAGAAATAACCAGGCCACCTCCTTTAAACATGGCTTTCCATCTCTTCAGGGTTGGCAGCAAGCTTGGCATGCCCACACTTCGGGGCTAGCTTCTTACATTGGCTAAGCCATGTTGCATGCATTGTTTGCTGCGTATTAAAGTACGAAATATCATATTAGAATTGATGCTCTTGTCATAGTAGGAATGATGCCAGAAGCATCATCCTTGTTCTAGATGCATTATGTCAGAAATTGAATTTGGGCAGGAGAGGCTTACCTGTGTTAATGTTTTCTCAGAGCAGGGAGTACTCTTGCTCTGAGGCGGGTGTGTCAAACTCATTTTCACTGGGGGCCACATCAGCCTCGCGGTTGCCTTCAAAGGGCTGAATGTGATGTTAGGACTGTAGAAGTGTAACTACTCCTACTGCAAGGCTGATGTGCCCCCCGGTGAAAATGAGTTTGACATCCCTGCTCTAAGACCTGAGACTTTAAACTGAGTGAAACTAGGGGCTGCACATACGGAGGCTGGACTTCTGAACTCTCTGTCCAAGATTGGCTCGTCTTCCACTTCCAGCCAGTTAAATCCCAGCAAAATTTCCAAGTTGAATCCAGTCTCCAGGTGATTGGCAGAATTCAATAGGTAAAGGCTTACTCTGTGTCAGTATGTGGGAGAATGTGCAGAGAAGGCAAGACTGCTGGTCTATAGTAAAGCTCACAGTAAAGTTCTTAGCAGAGATATAGCCAATGCTTTTAAATAAGGAACATCCTTGCCTCTCATTTGTCAGTGAGAGTAGAATAAGAGTCCTTTGTAAGAAAAAAATTCTAATATGCCAAATAAAGACCCGAGTCAAAAGAATCTATGTAACTATGGACATTTTTAAGCATCCTTATCTTCACTGGCATCTGGTGACTGCCCCTTCTTTCTATATTGCTCATGATATAAAATGTATAGAAGCATTCTATCCTTAGAGCATCACAACTACAACCAAGCAAGCTTTGTAGTGAGAGAGAACAACTTTATTATAGTTACACCGTCTCATATGGCTGAAAAAACAGATGAGCCTTTGGGAGCAGTATCTCCTGAGAACTAAAATAGAAGCTTAAGTCCTTAAGTGCAAGTTGAGAACAGTTACTTTGGGCTCAGCTTGACTGTGTTAATGAATTAGAAGTTGGAGAGAAGGTTTCTGATACTTCTGGAACAGAAGGGGATGATGAGCAAGAAAGGAGTGGTGCCACAGGGGCAAGCCTACCCCAATCCTTACCTGATTTTCTTGTCAGTTGATTAAAGTTTGACCAATTTCTAACTTTCCAGGATGAAATTTGAGGGAGAGAGAGAGAAGAGTTTCTACTTAAAACTGACTGTGAAACTTCAGTTAAGATGATTCAGTGAGTTTGGAGAAAAAAGATAGAGAGAAAATGCCTTTTTTTTGTCCCCCATGTTTAAAATCTTGCCATAGTACAGAAAAGCTTGAGAATGTTTGTTGAGCCTCTCATGCTCCAGAAATACAAAAAAGCAGAAGGGGTGTAAAGATTCTTTAGTTTCTCTGAAATTCACCCTAACATGCTGGAATTGTAAGTATTTGAAAACTGGTACTTGTATATGCTGCGTAGGAGTTAAAAAGCCTGTCGGCAAAAGCCTCTTTGACTCTCTCTGCGATGGACATTGACTGTCCAGTGGCAGGCTTGACTTAAACACGAGCTCTGCTCCAAGCGTTCCCCCGAGCTGCAGAGGAACTGTGGTCCAGATGATGCCTTCTGAGCGGCTCCCTGCTGGGCCGAGTGCTGCTTCGCGGGTCTACAGGCGGGGAGGAGGAGGAGAAGGCAGCTACAATAACCTGTTTCTGTGATATGATGCAGCATTGAAGATTGTGTTGCAGCGCAAGAAATAATATGGAGTCCGCTATGGAGCTGGATCTGTCGTCCCACAACGCCATATAGCAAGTGCACAAAGCCAGTGCAACTGTGTGATGCCAAATGCTGAACAAGGCAACCTGTTTGCCTCTTCAGATTCTTCCAGGTAGTTTTGAATGGTTGACTTTTTGCTAGCAGTTTTCCATCTGGATCACCTAGCTGCTCTTTTGCAATCGACTTACACCTGGTTTAAACTCAGATATTTGTGCTCAGTGGGAATAGAGAGAAAGGTGACTGTGTTTGCACCTGATTTGGGTCAGGTTTGAATTTCTGGGCGCTTCTCAGGGGGGCAAAATAAAAAAAAAAAAGCAGTTTAGGCACAAAGAGTAGCAGAAGAGGTTTGGATTACAGAAGTAGGGCAACTAAGATGATTAAGGGAGTGGAGCATCTCCCTTATGAGGAAAGGCTGAGGGAGCTGGGTCTCTTTAGTTTGGAGAAGAGGAGACTGAGGGGTGACCTTATTAGTGTTTATAAATATGTAAAGGGTGAGTGTCACGAGGATGGAGCCAGGCTCTTCTCGGTGGCAAACAATGATAGGACAAGGGGTAATGGGTTCAAGCTGGAACACAAGAGGTTCCGCTTAAATTTGAGAAGAAACTTCTTCTCAGTGAGGGTGACGGAACACTGGAACAGGCTGCCCAGGGAGGTCGTGGAGTCTCCTTCTCTGGAGACATTCAAAACCCGCCTGGACGCCTTCCTGTGTAACCTCACCTAGGTGTCCTGCTTCGGCAGGGGGATTGGACTAGATGATCCTTTGAGGTCCCTTCCAATCCCTAACATTCTGTGATTCTGTGATTCTGTGATTCTGTGAAGTAGGGAAGCTTATTAGGAGACAGAAAAAGGATCAGGGAATGTGAACAGGTGCATGGAGGGTTCTGGGCAGCAGGTGTGAGATGGGAGACTCTGCCTTGTGCTCTCTTTTCTTACATCTAGCCTGTCCCTCTTCCTCTCAGAAGTGCAGATGTGGAACTTCTCTTTAGTGGCTCAGCCACAGAGCAGCTTGTGTCATTCAGGTTCTTAGAAAAAAAGGGACTTGCAAGTTTGAGAGGCCTGAGGCTGACCTGTTTGGCACAGTGCTTTACTTTTCTACCACCTGTGTTGCTCTCCTTCTGTTGTGTTTTATGAGCATCCAACATTTCTGCAAACCATTCCTTGGCTCTTCAGGTTGGACACGTAAGAACTGAGGTTTCTGGCTTGGGACTCTGGCTCTCTGAGATCTATAAAACGGAGCTGATGAAACTGTTCACAGCAGTAAGATGTGAAGACAAATCTGTTTATGGACCACTTGACTGTGATGGTGATGAATACCGCGTAATGATTTTACATTCAGTTCAGGACTTTGTACTGCAAGTAATAGGGGGATTGTCTGGTGTCATAAAGTGCAAAAGGGGCCTGTTAAAAGCTGTGCAGGTGAACTTAATTCTGGGTTTTCATTAAAGCTTTTTTAAACTTGCTTATAGATTTTAAATATCCTGTGTAATCAATAGCAGATGGGTTTATTTTCTCCTCAAGCATGCTGTATGAGATACTGTCTTTTTCAGACTGTTGCTCAGTTCTGCATACCAGGAAGCAACCCTTTTAAATTCACACCTGTAAAAGTAAATTTACTAAAATCTTCCAGGTTCTGTACCGCTAGACCTGGTCCCTTGTTGCCCTTTGATGGAGAGCGAGCTGGTGTTGGGGAGTCACGGTGTGTCTCTTAGCGTGCTCTTTACTGCTGCCTCTGTGGTTGACCTGTTCCTCGTGGACCATTAGTGGTGCCTAATTTTTTACAGTGACGCGTTTTCCATTCTGTTGGGGAATGTGTGTGTATATATATATATACACACTAAAATATTATTTTTTCCTTGGAGTTATCCCATAGCATTGCCCTCCTATTTCTGTTCCTTCGGGAGGAGGAGATGCAAGTGTCACCTAACTGCACTTGCAGCCTCTTTCAGCCTCTTTTGACCCATTTCCTGGTGAATGAGAGAGTCGAGTAAAGGCCACAGGTCTGCACATGGAAAACACAGGGAACATGAGTTGAGATCCATGTTAATTTCTCCCCGGAAACTGCTTCTCTGTAATTACAGTTCCAACATCCTCCAGAAGAAAAGGGCCCTGTCCCCCCTGCAGCCCCCCTGGCAAATTGGATGCTCCTTGCAGCAGGGAGATCAGGCGTGGAGCGGAGCAGGTCAGCTGGGGCCTGAGAAATCTCCCCTTCTGTGTCTTCCTTGCAGGAGGGGGTGGGGGCTCTTCCTCTCCCCAACCCCCTTCTTGCCCCTTCCCCCAAATCTCCCAAGTAAATACAATTTTATTTTATTATATTCCTGCCGATCTGCTGTTGTTTTTCATACAAAAAAGGTGGAAGGCACAAGAAGGAACGAAAGAGTCTGGCGACAGGAAGAGATGAATTGCTGAAGAATGACACTGGCAGGGACTATTGTTCATTTTAGCGCTGGAGCAGGAGCAGAGAGAAACGTTCACACGCCATTCTTGGGCATCCTGCTGGGCAGGCTAGGAAAGGGGCATTCCAGCTGGTCATGAGATTTGGCTGGGCAGATTGAATTGGGTTGAATAGAGTGCTCGCCGTTTTCTATTATTATTTTTTTTTTCTTATAAAGAAACCCACTGATTAATTGCAATGGAACCCGATTAAAGGGAGAGTCCAAAACCCACATAGACATTACAGACATAAAGCTGTCAGCCTACCAGCATGTGATAACTGGGCCTTAACCCTTTACAAGGCTTATGGGGGAAGGGGGTGCTCATCGGAGTCAGCATTGACCAGTCTATGTTTACATGTTTGTGTGAGAGAGGACTTCTGTCATTTGGAGAAGGAGTTGTGTGCACAGCAGGTGGCCTGTAAACAGACTGTATCTCGTGAAAGACAAGTGCCTGAAGAATGGAAATAAGGTTTAGGGAAATTTTGTTCCTGGAGAAGTTGTATGGGGATTTGCTCAAACATTACTGGCTGTATTTTGATAGTTTTGCAGAATTTAGTGGCCCTTGTCCATATCTGTCTCTCCTTCTGTGCTGAATATGACAATAAGAAGAAAAATCTATGAAGAGACCTATAAAGTTCCACAGACCCATTGGGAATTATTGCAAATGGACTTGGTAAAACCATGAATACTCCTGTGGTGGATATAACATAAAAAACTAGGTGAGCATTTAAAGAAGCTGAACTTGGGGACTGATGTGGAGATTGAAAGTGGATGAACAACTTGGACATAAAGTATCTCAGCAGTGATAGGATGGAATTTCAAGATGCTTAGAAACCCATTTCTATTAGTGAAAAACTCTCAGTTTTATTATATAATGATTTCATTTCAAATGCTGGAAAAAGAGTCCATGTTGTGATATTTCTGTTTTCCTTTAACCCATTTCTTTCCTCAGCTGATTTAGTTCTGGCCGTAGTTGAATGCTCTTTGCTCATTCTCTTGCTTCTTTAATATCATGTGTGTAGCTTGCTTCTTCTGCTGAGAAGCACAGATGATTTATTCAGACAGACCCTTCAAGCTTTGAAAGGGGTCTCTGTGTTGCAGTGTGAGGAGATGGGGGGAGCAAACACTCTTGCCCCCCAGCAATGTTCAGCTTCAAGTGTGACACAGTAAGGGATGGCATGTAAAATCGCTAGTGAGTGTGCTCTCCAGTTATTTTATCCTGTTCTATAGCACCAAGTGCACGTGTGCGCCCACTGCCTCGGAAGTGTTTCCGTAGAGGGCTGGAAAGAGCAAAATGGAAAGAGCAAAAATGGGGCAAACAGAGGACTTTTGTGAGCCCTGGGAAGATGACAGAGAGATTGCTTTTTGCTGTCTAAATCTTCTTGTTCCTTCCAATTCATCTCTCCAAGTAAGAAGGAATTGTGGAGGCAGTAGGAACTTTGTGGGATGGAAGTTGCTGACCTTCGTTTTGCTTGTCCTGCATCTCTGGTCACTACCATCAGAAGCTCTCAATGCAGGTTGTGCCCTCGCTGGCCTGACCTCGCAGGAAGCAACTGTCAAATGGGGGAGTCTTCATGCTCAGCTCCTTCCTCTTGGGAAAGGGAGAGAAAGAAAAGAAGAACTGGAGTATTTTTAAACTCTCTATGCATGGATATTTGTATTAGATTGAGTATTTGAGTATTCAAGGCAAGAAGGGCATTGTGCTAGGTCGCTACAATTCATCAGTGAAATGGAGAACAGCAGGAACAGAGAGAGTCTTGTGCTGTTTCCACTGCATTCTTGTCATGCTGCAAGAGCTGCTCCTGCAGACAGCGGTGTCCCGCTGCCTCTGAGAACGTGGGATCTGTTGAGATCACAGCCAGGGAGACTGGAAATATCCATCTACTCTTAACTGGCCAAGGATGAGAGTCAAATTTCATGGTAACTCAGCATTGACATAGCCAAGGAGTCGGGAATAACAGAGCTTCCTCAGATTCTTATTCTGTACTTCGAACGTGTAGAGAGGAGGGTAGATGAGAACCACTGTAGTTGCAAAAAAACCCTATGGGGAAGTGAGACCTGAAAAGTCTGCTGTTCATGTAGCTGAGTGGGCTGCTTGGACAGGGGAGTCACTTCTGCACAAAAATCTTCTCACTTGTTGCTCACTTTCCATGTCCTGCTTCTTGGTTTTGTTTCTTCTGTTTGTTTGTGGGTTGCCCTCCTTCCTCTCCACCACCTACGAGTCCTGCTGTAGCCCTTTCCTGCAGCTCTGTTAACGTTTAACAAATTTCCCTCCAGTTCCCATGTTTCTTTTGGCTGTAGCTCAAGGCAAACTCCCCAGATCCAAAACTAATATAGGGCTCTGAGCAACAGTAGCATTTAAATGTTGGCTTTGTGCCATCAGGCGGGCAGCCTCTTCACTGAGAAGAAATCTAATTCCAGTGTTTATTAGATCAACAGTGGCCTCAGGGCTGGACTTCCTTTAATGTTGGCCTTTTAATAATTGTAAAGCTAATACAGGAACTTGGGACCCCCAGGAAGGTTTCAGGAGCCTGGCTCTGACCTTTTTTTTTTTTTTTTGGGACTTGGATCTGACTTAATTTGGGTCAGGGAGCAGAGGGGAGCAGACTGGTGAAGTGGAGCAGGAGGTGTTTTGACTTCCCAAGCAGCGTGTGTAAATCCTTCCACGTTTGAGCAATAGTGACTGTGATTTCCTGCAGGTTTGTTTGAACGAGCTCCCTGGGGTAAGGACCAAGGTAGTGCAGGGCAACTTGTGTCCTGGCTAAGAAGTGGACTGGGACCTGGTAGGATCTGTGTTAATTTCTCAGTTTGGCCACGAATTCTTTGGGAAGTCACTTAGGGCTCAGCTTTCCAAGCATGAAGACTGCCTGAGGTGGGAGGTATGAGTACTTTGTAATACTGTGAGTCAGGTCTAAATCTACTTGGCCAGATGTGTAATGATAATTAAATGTCTAATTTTGTACTGATTTTTAAATGACTTAGGCACCCACATACTCACAGATCTGTGCTGCTGGGCTTCCATTTTCTGCTTCTGACTGAAGATAATACTTCCCAGCTTTTAAGAGGTGCTGACATTATTTATTAGTGAAAGAAAAGACACTCTGACACTGTGGTAATGAAGGTCACGCACATACCTACAAAGATGTGGTTCCGTAATTAAGCCATTTTGCTTTTTATGCATCTTACTCCCCCTGCCTCAGTGCTGTTGCTATAGTTTCATTGAAGGCAGAGGTAAAACCCAGTGTGAAGAATATGAAATTGGCTGTAAGGGATCTTCTGGTGCTTTTCAATTTTGTGTCTATTTTCTCTGGGATGGGAGTATGAATGACCTGTGGAGTTTGTGGGTTTGTAGAGGCAGCACCTGAGACTCCCAGCTGAAGCAGAGTAGGAGTTTTGTGTCCACTTTCTAGGTGTTGCAAAGGAGTCTAAAGTCCAGGCCCTGTGGGGGGTGTAGGTCAGGGCTTGGTGAACTGCCTAGAAAGCAAACAAATGCGGGTGGGCTGAATAGGGCAGCCCTGCAGGAACCCAACATTGCTGTTCTTGTTTTTCCTGTTGGCAATTCTGTTGGAAAGAACTTATCCGATCTGAGCCCATAAAACATATTTGCGTTAAGCTTATGTTTTTGAGTTGCACACGTGTGTGTATATATATGTGTGTGTGTGTGTGTGTATATATTTAAAAATGTTACTGGTAAAGGTTTCTTTTTTACTTTTAAGTTAATCCAGTTCTCTGGTAGGCACCACAGTTGCTGTGATGTCTCTGTGGTTGTGTGGTACCTCTCTCCTTGCCAGGCCCAACCCTGTTCTGCCAGCTCAGTCTGGCCAGTTAATAATTGCCCCTCTGCTGCTTCTCCTATGAGGGCAACATAATATCATGTGTGAGGCTGTTTTTTTAGAAAACGACATACAGAACGGCTCTCTCTCTCCCAAGATAGCTCCGTTTATCTTGTGGTTTGTGCTTTTGAAGTCTTTCTGCCTCTGGGATTGCAAAAAGGAGCTTCTGCCTCCTTATTGCCACAAAACCACACTGTGCATCCCATCCCTTCCCTGGAGAACTCTTCTGCTAGGCAGAGCTGTTGTGGTTGGCTTCCCAGTCTCTTGTGTGGCAGAGAGCTGGAAAGCTAGAAAGCTCAGATGCTCCGCTGCTAACATGATGGCCTCATTATAGAGGACCAAAATAAACTCCTTAAAATGACCCTGTAAGAGAACAGTCTCTGTCTTGTCTAGGAACCTGGCCTTTTCTACATTGTGCCATAATGATGGGAAGAATCTGACTGCAGCTCACAAAAGCCGAAATGGGCCTTTTTTGAGGCAGAACTTGTCTCTTTTCACTATGTGTCTGGACACCTGCAGTACGGCTAGAACATTAGGTTCCCTGAAAAGGAAGACTTTACAATGTTTGCATTTTTATCTCCTGGAAAGAAGTATATGACTGTCCATGTTGATGTGTTCTAGGACTGATCAAGACAGAGGAACTTGGCTTTTGTCTTAAATAGGTTAAATGAACAAAAGCATGTTCTAGGTTCTAGTTTTGAATAAAAGTGTGTCATATGTTCTGAAGGGCAGAACATCTTCTCAGCTAGTCCAGTGCCTGGAGCAGCCAAAAGATGAGAGCCTGGCTGATGATTTCCTGTGGGCCAAACCTAGCATATTTCAGAGAGCCAGTGCAGGGTGAAATCTTGAAGGTCAAGTCCAAAATGGCTTCTGAATGTGTTGTGAGTAAGGTTATGGGTGCTTTGGAAATCCAGAGAGCAGTGGACAAGCACTTATGCAGTAATTAACGAAAGATCATAAGTGGTGTGCAAGAGGACGCTAAAGGTCAAGAAGCTTCTGAATCTAAAGTGAAAGGAACCGATTCCTTAGGTCTGTGGTAAGGAGGTGGCTGAGTTGGATCCATTGTGTTCTGAATTTTCGTAAGTACTTTTTCCAGGTTTGAAGCCTTGCAACCCAGATTAAAAAAATACCACTTTTAGTTTTTCTTGGTTCCCTAGAGCCTCTGACCACTACTTCTCAAGCAAAGATGGCAGTAGTGCTTCTTCCTCTTAGGTGTCCTCTTTTGACCACTCAATTTTCTGGGCCCTCTTTCCCCCCACCCTGAGACAGCTTAGCATCTTGTGAAGCTGCAATTAAACAGGTGCAGTTTACAGACAGCAGATAAAATAAATTTACATTAATTTCAGTTTTCCTTAATGCTGTGGCCTGTAAGTGGTTCTTCAGTAGCATCTGCCAGAATTGGAGGTCATTACTGTTCATGAGCGTCTGCAGACAGGAGGATGTATAGCTATCCTCTATCAACCTGGAAACTGAATGGGGCTTGCTTTGCTTGTTCTTTAGCTTGAGTCAGGTTGACTTAGTCCATGCACAGTGAAATGACAACTATATCTTTCTCAGCTGATAAACAATGTGATAAACAAGCTGATAAAGCCCAAGACATTTGCAGCTTGGAAGAGGCCGTGACAGGATGGGAGCAGAAACAGAATGAAAGTTGGAAAAGTACTTGGAAGTTTTTTTGTGTTAAAAGTTAATACTTGAGTTACTTAAACTAAGGCAAGTAAAGCAGAAAAGGGACAAATGCATGGATGCAAATTAAACCTTTGTTTTCTCATCTTGCTATTATGAGTGACAGATGCCAAGCTGTTTTTCATTAGGTGTTGTAGTCTGCTTGCATTCATGTCCGTTCAGTGAAGGGGGGATTGCACAGATTCAGAATTTCTGAAACAGCTCCGAATTCTGGTTCTTCCAGGGCGTTTCCCGGAAGTGATGGAGCTTATCCTTGCTGTGACTGTAGTAAACCTTGGGTGTTCCTGTAGCTGAGGTAATGTAAGGCTTGCTGTACGATGATTGGATCAAGTATTTACTCTGCTGCTTTTGATGGCTTTTGCAGGTGGATTGCAGCTCTGTGCTTTTGTGATCTACTGCCACCAAAACCCAAGTTAGCTAGTTTAAAGCTGACTTGAATACATTGACGGTGCACATTAGGGACAAAAGCGGTTCAAACAAACATTTCACAAAACACTGTAGCAACTGAGAGCAGAGATCTGTTCTGAGGGACCTGGTGAGAGCTTGCTTTGTCCAAATTCTTTCTTCTGAAGGCTCTAAGTAGCAGCATTTGATTAAAATGGTGCTTTGCCTTTAGGGGAGTAGGTGCACTTTGGTTGTCTGAAACTTAAAAACCATGGGTGTGGATCTCATAGTAGCCCCAAATTTATACATCAACTGCTATCACAGAAAGTGATAGGTGAAGTACCTTTTTCCTATGGACTATGTCTTTAAAATAGCAGGTTGCTTCTCTAGCTGGCACTTAGCAATTGTCTAGTATTGTGGAAGTCTTCTGGTAACGTTTCTGCTGTTGTGCCATTATTTTCTAAATTTTAGTGTCTACTGTACTGTGTGATTCATCATAAATGAGCAGCAAATTGTTCACAACCCTTACGGGACAGGAAAGGGTAGAGGTTGTTAGTATGTGGTTTTAAAAAAAAAAATATGGTGAAAGAAATGGAAAGTTATGTGTCTCATGTTGCTGAGGTGACTAATTCTTGCAAAGCATGATGTAGGCTTAAGGGTAGTATTTAAAAATGTTTAGTTTGTGTGTATTCTGAAGGGGTTTGAGTCACGTAGTTCTGCCTGCCAGGCCCTGGTGGTCCAGCTAAACATTCCTGCACTGTTTTAGGGCAGATGATGGTATTTCTGAACGATGTTATGCAGCAGTAACTTTTTAGTATTCTGTCCATTTCTGAGGGATATTTCATTTCTGTTTAATGTGCCTGAGTGGAATGGTCCTGCACGACAAGTAATTTAGTGCTGTGGTTGAGCACTTTATATCTGTCCTGTGGAGATTCTTCATTGCAGTTCTCTATTGACATGCAGTTGCACAGGAGCTTGCAGCTACGTAAGGAGATGCCACTCCAGGCTATAATCAGCAAAGTGCGTTTCTTGATGGCATCCTTCAGGTATCGCTCTGCATTTCATAATACAAAATGGATGAAAATCTACAGATAATGAAATGCCAAGGCCCAAGGGATACTTTTAACAGTAACAGGAGGGAAATTTCACAAGGTGGGAAGCACAATGCTCTTGCTTCTTGGAATCCAAGTTTATATGTAGGAAAAATGAATTAGTCCACAGAGAAAATGTAATTGTAGTACATGGGTTGAAATGATTTAGGAGGCTGAATCTCTTACACTAAGGAAGGGCCTTGGAAGTGAGAAGCAGAACGTCAGAGATGGAATACTGCAGCTCATGACTTTCTGTGGTCCTTGTTCTACCAAGAATCTGTGAAGGTGAAAATGGGTGTTCCCACCATCTAATGGTTCTGAAGACACTTGTAGAGAGAATGGGAGAACCATCATATTGAATTGTTATCTTTTGAAAGGCTCACAGCCCTTTCTAAAAGGTGTCTATTTGTATTGGCGTTGTACATGACACCTGAAGCAGGCTGATACGGTGCTTGGTTTCATGGATGGCAGCAGTGATTGACAGGCATGCGGAGCAACAGAGCAAAACCTGCATTTTTGACTCATCTGTCAGCTGTAAATGTTTGAGGGAACCTTTAGTTAGGGGAAGTGGGACATTTGCCATTTAATGGCAAGCAAATATGCAAAAAGCATCACAGTATGGTCACATTTCAGCCAAAAGATTTGGAAACTAGATTAAGGACGTTTTACCAGGTTTTTTCAGAGTACTTACGGTGTTACCAGGAAAGAGCTGCATAGGAATATGAAGTGAGGGCTGAGGGAAGAAGTCAGATACAACTTTCTCCTGTCTGGCTTTGCCTGACAGAATTCTTCAGTCATTTGGAAATAGTTCTTGTCTACCTGATACTTCTTGCCTGCCTTTGGGCAGGGACTTTGGACTGAGATGTTGATGTGTTTAATGTGCTTTGGTGGTTGAAAGGTTCCTGGTTTTATACTGGGACTTAAGGGGTTGTCCACCATGAGCTATTTCCATAGGCAACTGAGGGTTGCTCGGGAAACAGGATAATAAAAATCCTGTTTAGAAAAAAAAAAAAAGCACAGAGTTGATGGTCGTTGCATTTTGTCAGATTTCAAGAAATAAATAGTCAGCAGGGGAAAAAAATGCCATGTTGGTTCAGTATTCAACCAGAAGCTCTTTGAAGTCTTGAGGGAGCAGTGTGCCATAACACGCCTTTGATAAATATTTTGTTGCTGTGGTTAGAATATGTTGTTTAGTTTCCCTATATCAGCCTCAATGTGGAAGTCAGTCTTACACCCCAGTTCTGCATAGGGAGAAAGTTGCTTTGTCCATGATGTGACACTTAGGCGTACTTAGCCTAACGTAGTTTTTGGCTGCCGTATTGTGTCATAACATAAACCAATGGCTAGCTTGTCTTTTATTATTCTCCAGGCATTGCTGCATCCCAGATTTTTCTTTTCATTTGAGTATCTGTTTCAAATTATTTTCCACCAGATGCACTAGCTTTTAAATTTTTTTTAAAGGTTGAATCTTAATTTCCTGCCCATAGTTTTAATCTTCTGAGGTCCCTTCTGTATTATTTCTTTTTCCTCTGTTGTATTTGTAGAATATTTCCTATTTTGCTATCATTTGCAGGCACCTTTAACATGTTACTTATTCTCTCTTCCAGATCATTAATGAAGTTATTTAATGGGACTGGATCTAATGCTGAACCCTATGAAACCTGCTAGCTGTCTCTACCCCCTGCAGCTTGACTTGCTGTCATTTTTCATTATCTTTTGTTTATGGTCCTTCAGCTGATTTTTTTTTTTTCTTTTTTTTTCTTTTTTTTTTCTTTTTCTAATCTGTGTGTGCTGGTAGCCAAGCCAATTTGAATTTTTGAGTACGATTTTGTGGCAATAATACTTCAGCTGCACCTTCTATTCAAAGACTCTGGATACATAGAAACACACATTAAATATTAAACTGTACTACGCTGTGCTGACATAGTAGCACTATCCCCATTTCTAGAAGAGGAGAAGTAATTTTGTCAAATGCTATCTAGAGACCTCAGTTATAGTAACATTTTTATTGCAAAGTGCTCGTTTATGACTTGAAGGATTTGGGAGAAGGAACTGTAACAAATCCTTGAGTCTTTTTATGTTCAAGTCAAATCCTTCTTCAGTATTTCTTTTTCAGTACTTGTTTCCATAAACGCTTTCCCATTCCCTGGGTGCAGGCTGACGTTTTCAGTGGGGTTGGCAGTCTGTCCTTCTGTGCGTCAGAATTGGGCCTCACGAACTCAAACATGTTTTAAAGGCCTCATATCTCTTGACCCACGTGAAATTCCTGAAAATATGTCTTCTGTTCCTGTCTCGCTCTACCTCATGCATGCACCCATTGCTCCAAACACTACCTCAGTTTGTGCTTTTGTTGTGTCTCTCATTTTATTTAGGTCCCAATTAGCAGGTGCCCTATGGAATTTCTCTTCCTTATGCTTCCTATTCCTTGTGGTCGTATCAAGAATGGCTTTTTTCAGGTCTTACCTGCATAGTTGTGCAGTTTAATATGAGTACTGAAGGGCTGTTGTGCTTGATAGTGTACCCCTCCATAGAACTTTGTTCAGCCACATGCTTAACTGAGAACCAGCTGGTTCGGGAATGAGGTATCCCTGCTTTTGCAATTTGAGAGGGGAACCTCTAACCCTGGAAAACTTTAATCCTTACTTGGGAACTGCCAAAGTAGACACAATACACAGTTACAAAAAAGTTGTAACGTCTTCAACCTCTCTTCCCTGGTTAATATTTTTCTTTCTTTTTTTTTTTTTTAATTACTAGTATTTTTTTAAACTTACCACTATCATGTTCTTCCTCAAGCAAAACTGAAACAGTTCTGTTTAAAGCTTTGAAAACTTTTGTGTTGCTTTTTCTAGTGAGGTTAATTTTACTATAGGTAGGCATCAAATGCTTGGAGAGCATGTGGGTACTCAGAACTGCTTCAGGTACTTCCATAATGGGAGTAAAAAATGGAAGAACCCTGTTGGCTTTTATCAGTGTGTGGTGCCCTTTCTGATATCAGACTGTTGTGCTGCAATGTTGCCTTTGCTGTGTCTGCCAGCAGAGCTCAGGGCTTAAACAATGGCCAGCAAATCCCTCTTCTAAAGCTGGATTAACTGTACTTTCCTTCAGCGGGAACTCCTGTTTGGGTAAGAGAGAAGAATCCAAAATTTTCGTTTTCCCTCAAGATAGGCAAGCAGAGAAAGCTGAGCTGCTTTGCTATGGAAACACTTAGGGAAGTGCTGCGTGAAGAAGGAAAATGTATAAACTGAACTATGTCCAAGGCCATTTGAAATGTCCAAGGTCTGCCCTCATCAAGGTGTGTGTGTGATGGGAATGCAAAAGTGAGTCTGACCTGGAAGTGCAGCAAGAGAGAAAATGGTACCTGACCCAGGCCTTCTAACAACAGGTGTGCAAGGTGTTAAAGAGGCTGTTAAAGGCTGTGCTACAGAATTAACCAATTTTAACCCCAAATAAACAATCAGATGCTCATAGGTTCTTAAAATTCAGAATACAAAATGAAGTGCATCTGTTGAAGCCAGTGCAAAATATTCTGCTGCTTAGTCCACATTTGTTCAAAAATGCTTCTGGTGGTGCCCTTCCACACTTTGTCTGGGGGGGGAAAAAAAATCACAGCCTTATGCCCATCACTAGTAGGACTTTCTTTCTCTAATTTTCCTTTTAATTCCATTATTCGTATTCCAGTTCTTCTACACTGTCTTGGATTTTTTCCTCTTTCTCACTGTAACTGTTACATAGTTGTACTGTATTTTCACATCTCTTCAATATTGACTTACACCTTCTGTCCTCTGCCATGGATTTTTACATGGTAGAATTAAAATTATAAAAGCTAGCGCTGTCATGCTTTTCATTGTGTCTCTTGTAGTAATGATGTTGCAGAAGGATCTCTGCCTTCCAGTGAAGGTCTTCTGTAGGCCGTGAAATGCAGAGTGAGGTGCCTGTCCATGAAGGGGAAGGAACCCAGATCCATGTATTACTGAGTCCCGGACCAAAGGAGTGATTGTTCTTTCCAGAGGCTTCTGATTCTGAAGAGTCTGCAACTGTAAATCATACCAAATATTTTAATTGTTTTGGATTTTCTAAACCTGATGGTGTTATTTCCGTTGCAGTATAGAAGAACTAAATGGATACTTAGCTATGCTGCCCTATCTTACAGATACATGCAGAACTGCAGGATGGCACAAGCAAACTGATTGCTGTGAATTTAATACTACTACTTTAAAAAAATAACAGTAAGAATTTGTGTTAGGATGAAGGGGAAAAGATGCAACTACTGGGGTGGCGTGAAGTGGGAGTCTCTTACGTAGCTGGTTCTTGGTACCTGGAAAGAAAGAAAATGTAGAAAGTCAGCATGGTGTTGACCACAGATGCTGGGACCTTTGGCAGTTGTTCATTCAGTATTCTTGATCAACATCCATTTGAGGAAACTTCATCAATATTATGGGACTGTGAGAAAGTCCTGCTATGACTAGAATGCTGCCAGGGCCTGACAGAGCTGATGGACCCTGAAGAGCCAGAAGCATGTCCATCTCAACATAAGAAAGAAGTTTTTTACAGCAAGAACAATCATTCACTGGAACTACCTCCCCAGGAACATGATAGAGTCCTTATCACTGGAGGTTTTCAAGACATGACTGGACAGGTTGCTAGATAATCTCATCTAGGCTCCCTTCCCCGCAAAAGGTTGGGCCAGATGGTCTTTTGAGGTCCCTTCGAACCTGGGCTGTTACACGCTTCCATGTTGAAGCAACAGCCTGTGCAAGGTTGAATTGCTACAGAGTAGTGGTAAGGGTTGCCATCTGTCATTAATTTTACCGAAAGTAGAATTAGCATCTCTGCTTTTCGAAAAAAAGCATGCCATCAGGACTTCAAAGAAACTGTTTTCACTCTCCCCTAGAAATCTGCTGTCCCTAAGAAAACAAAGGCTACAGAGTTCAGTTTGGTAATTATTCTGTCTACTTAAGCTTCCTTTTTAATGTCCATATTTCTGTGAATCTGTGGCACTGTGGCAAATACAGGGCTGTTATGGAATAGCTCTGAGGGTTGCAAGTGACCTCATCAGCAAATGAAGCTTTGTATATTAGGTTTTTCTTTATGGGTTATATTATTTGGCCTAATGAGGAGTTGGGGGGGAGGGAAGCAGAGTAGTAACTTATTGTTTAAGCAAGCCTGCCTACCCCCCCAAAAAAGGATGTGCAGAAATAACAGGATTATTATTGTCTTTTGCTTTTCAGCCAGAAATGACGTAACTGTTTTGCCAACTTTAGACATAAAATTACAAAGATCCTAGCTATCTTTTTCAGGGTGAGAGAGGGGGAGAAAAAGCCCCACCCTCCCTGAGGAGACATTTCGTTTGTCAGATAAACATGAAAATGGGGAGGGTATTCGGAAGGAATCTGAAGAAACCGAGCATACTGTGCTAAATTTAAGGTGATGGCAGATGTTCAGTATGAGGCCTGTGTTTAGACTGGCTTCCTGTTTTTAAAATCTGGAGGCTGTTTGTATAATACTTTGCTGTGAAAACTGTTTGGTTACTGAATCCTGCTGCTATCACATCTGGAAGGAGCCAAACTACAGACAGTGAAGATGATTTTTTGGTTGCATGTAGACATGGACAAGTGAGAGAGTAGAGAATACGTGTGGTGCTCAGATGAGTTATTGAGAGAAGGCAGGGCAGTTGAATGATGTCAGCTCAGCACCTGACAATGCCTCTGGCTAGCTTTTGTGTATTGTTTTGTATATATTGCTTTGTTAAAATATTTTTGTTTTTTGCCTCCTGCATAAGTGAAATGATTCTTGATAATAGAGGGTTGGTAAAATGTCTAAGCCTACAGTGTGATGAAAAGTTTTAGGAAATGTTTGTCATGCGTAAGCCCAGAGGCAGACCTCCTTGTTCCTGCTCCAAAAGAATAGGCAGGAGTGTAAGTAGATACATCTGCTTTGATTGTTGGTCCAGTTGCCTGAACGGCAAATGCTGACTTCCGTCCTGTTCCTGGACCCCTGACTAGCTGGGATTGAAACGTGACACTGGAGGTTTGTGTTCCGCCCTAATGCGCGCTTGGTCAGTCTTCCGTCTCACGCTCCCTATGTCTAATGAGAGCTCGACGTTAAAGAGTAAGTCTTCCATTGAGCTTCTCGCACCAAATGCGCGGCTTCCGCTTGTCCGTGAGGGAGCTGGAGAACACATGCTTCTCATCTTTATCCTTCCTGGCCCTCTACTATTACAGGTACAGTTACAGGGTAATGTCACTGGAACTCTGAGCACTGGGAAGTAGTCATGGGACACCAAGGGTGAAATACTATCTGCATTGAAATAATTGAGAAAATGCCTGCTGTCTATAAGGGGTCCCAGGTTTCATTCAACTTTTTCTGTTGTTGCTGTTTTAATTGGATGAAGACTATTCATCCAGGATTGGCTCTTCTGATACTGTTTATAGGGTGGAATTAGTGTGCTCTCTGAACAACAATGTGCTTTACTTGTCCAAGTGTAAGACTAGGGTGAATCATGGTTTATAAAATGCATTGTTATAATGACTAAAAGATTATTAACCCCAGAAGGTCACAAATCTCAAAGCATTAGAGTCACAAAGGTCGTAATTTGAGCTAGTTAAGCAAAGTATGCTTACATAGTAGTAGTACAGATACAGTCTAGGGCGTATGAGGGAGTTTTGGTATCTGGGTCATAATGTGTCCTTCAGCTTCCAACAGTTTCTATAGCATGGTAAAAACATAAGCCAGAGGTGATTGAACATAGGTTTAATGAGGTGAGAAGAAGAGATTTAATATGTGTGTGTATATATATACAACCTGATATTAGTAGCAACTTTTGAAGATAACTGTGTGTTTGACAGTGCAGCAGATTAAGTTGCAGTTTGCAGACTGGGACAGCTGCACTAATTCTTTCTGTGCTGTTGCAGAGCTGTACCTCCATGCCAATATTGAGGAGTTAAAATAACTTGCTTTTGCTTCTTTTCCCAACTCTCTCATTTGTACTTTTCTGGAAACAAACTATTGATTATATTCCCTTAGTTTAAGAATTGATTGCCTTGATATTTGATACTTCCCTGTTGCTGAAGCTACCCTAAGACATGGTTGGAGCCTGAGCAAGGCAGAGCCAGTCACTAGTACTCTCATTTTTTTTGGGGGGGGGTAAAGAGTGTGATGATCATCTTGGTGTACTCCAACAAAAAGTGATACTGGAGCTAAAGTAGTTGGGGTAAGTGCTTTGGGGTACTGCTGAGGAAAATGGTAGAAAAATTGCTTTGGAAAAAGTCTTTTAAACAGCAACTGCCTTGGGTACAATATACAGCTAGTTCTGCCTTTCTGAATGGGGGTTCGCAACCACAGAAGGTGATTTGTCCTGAATTTCCTGTGCTGCCACTGTGAAGGAGTCTGTCTGATTTTGGGGGAGGTTTGTGGTTCTTCTGGTTTTCCTCGTGTTTATTTCTAATAGATACGTTGCAGAGATGAGGCATTGCCTTTCTTTAGAGGTGTTGGTTGCTTTTTTTTGCCTTCTGACTCTACATCATCCACTTGCTATCTTTTGGAGTCAGCCTTTGCCCTGGCCACACCTGGCAAGTCCTTTGAGGATCTGACCACTCTGTTCCCTTTCATTTGCCTTCTTTCTGTTCCTTATTCACCTTATTCTTCCTGCCTCTATCCCTTGTTACGCCAGATATTGGTTGCATTCTCTGACATCTACACTAGTGCCTTGAGATGTACTTTTTCTACTAGACCTTTTACAGATAACTTGTAGTGGAGATGAGGGAAAGAATAAAAAGCTCGTCGCAGCCATGGCAGTCTGTGCAGGGAATATGACAACTAGTTCGGTTGTCCCAGTTCAGCAGCTTGTGGATGCGCTTGGAAAATAGTTTGTAGCAAGGCGTCGCAACCTGCAGGGTAGCAGTGGGAGCCAGCAGCAGAGACTGGCAAAAACCTTGTCAGCCAGTTTTGTTGCAGAAGAAACTTATCATGGAGTTGTTCCACAAGGAAGAAGTGCATCCCTATAGACTTAAATCTCGGTTTAACTTGCACAAGCGGGTATCTTCACTGGTGGGAATTCTGCTATGAGAGAGCTTGCAGAACAGTTGCATAAAATTTTGCAGAAACTGCTTTTCTCAATTAGAATTGAGAATAGCGACATTATGAGGCTTTTTTTTTTCCTTAGGATTTTGTGGTTAGGTTCCTACAGATCATGGGTCGTCACAGATATACTAAGTGTAACAGATGAGATCAAAAAGTCTGCAAATAGTTCAGGTTATTTATAACTACCACTTGGGGCAAGTATCTCTCTGTACTTTTCTTATGATCTGTTGTTTAATCTGAGAGCTTTAGATTTGTTTGAATTGCAGAAAGAAGGAGCCGTGCGAAAAGAATCCAGTCAGAGACTAGCCTGAGGGGTTGTTGCTTGATAATCATTTGTTTAACAGTGATATTGATTATATAGACTGTCTAAATAATGTCAGACAGAAGTTCAGGCATGACCTTTTCCATTGTGAGAGGTGGGCTGTAGCCTGTTCTCTCTCATGAGGCAGATGTCTTAACAGACTGTTTGGGATATCCTCATAAATAGTTGCATATGCACAGGGGTGAGAGTCAGAGTTGTGCAGAGTTTTGTTCGCTAGCTAGGAGAGGGAAGGAAAGGTTGGGAGCTCCTTAAGCTAATGTTAAGGCTTGAAAAAAACGTTCTTATTGAATTATATATTGACTTTTAGACTGCATTTTCTTTTGGTCAGTTTGTAGAGTTGAACATCATCTTTTCTTGTTTTCATGAATGTCAGTTGTGTACAGGATACTGTGACAGTTTAATCTCTACAGATAAATATGAAGGATTTTTTTTTTCTTTCACTGGAGCCTGAAATGTCTAAAGCAGAGACATGTAAAAGGTTTGCATCTAGAAAGTTCAGGGTCTGGAGAAGACCCCTGATAACTTTCTGAAGCAGGATCTTTCCTATTCCTTCTGGTCTGGTGTCAGAACTCAGTGGAGCAGCAGCAGCACTGTGCTCTAGGAGAAGACTGAGTTTGTGAAATAAAGAGTGTGTTGTGATACCTGCGATTTCTTGAATTCAATTGTCATGAGTGCCAAGTTATTTTTTCACTGATTCCCAAATCTCTTCTTGCCAGGTGGCTATTTGCCTTTGAATAGCCCCATTCCAGGCAACTGTGCATAGTACTCTATTTCCTATTTCAGTGATGCAAGGGGGGTGAATGTTTTCCTTTGCCGTAGAGTATTTGTTCATACATGTAGCATGTACATGGATAAAAACCGTGATGTCACTTTGTATTCAATGCAGTTACCCTAAAATAGATCTCTTCAAAATATCTTTTTTCTTTGTTGTTTCCTTTATAGGTATTTCAAGTAGCACCGAATGCTCCTGTGGACGTAATCATTTTACATGTGCCGTCAGTGCTTTTGGTGAATGCACATGCATCCCTGCTCAGTGGCAATGTGATGGAGACAATGACTGTGGGGACCACAGTGATGAAGACGGCTGCAGTAAGAATACCATTCTTGACTGTTTGTGAAAACTGAATGCCTTAGCAGACGCTTCTCTGTTTTACAGGCACATCCTAGTTTTTGTATGACAAATGTTTAAAGACTGTAGATGACATACTTCTGACTGACCCCAGCACTCAGAGTCTAACAGAGCCCGTGTCCACGGACACAGAGAACAGTGAAAGCACAACTCTGGCTGTTGCAGCTGTTTTTAGGTGGTTTTTGGATGTGACTGTTTTGGAGGGAGAGGAGGGACAAGGAGAAGCACCTCTTTTTTCCCGCCCTTGCAAAAGCGCTATCTGTGAACTAAATTGTATGGTTATACTATAAATATTAATGGCAAATAAATAAGTAGTGTGAAGGAGTGAATTGAGTGTGTCTGCCCTCTTAAGTAACATTCTAGTTTCTGTCCTGGCTACCCCATGAAAGGAGGGAAAGGTGAGCACTGTAATCAGCGTCCGTGGATCTTGGCATCTACTGAGAGAAGTTACCTTGCAGCTACTGTGTCTCTGCATAGTGTCAGCATCTGTGTATCAGAGCCCAGCTAGGTGAGAGCTGATAAAAGTGTCACTCTTAGTAGGTTTAGCATGATACAGATGAACAGAGAAAACCTTTTTCCCTGGAACCACAAGTAAGTTGCTTTCTTACCTCATCGCTTCGGATTCCACAGACCGTGGTAGAATTGAAGGGTGGAAAAAAAAGGCCCAGTTCCATGGAATTGCTTTCCTGAAAGTTTCTCTAGAGCTGAAGATTTAAGGCTTCTGTCAATGAACATGATTGATGAATTTATCTTCCTCTGTTGGATATTTCTCTAGCCTTTGCTGGTTTCCACTGCTGGCTTCTGTAAGGAAAGGAGCTTTCCTCATCTTTGAAATATTGTTTTGGAGAATCTCTTCTTCCTTAAGTGTGGGAAATCGCAGCGCAGCTTTGTGAAAATTTGCTTCCTTCTCCATTCTGTTTCTTATAATTTTGCAAATAGTGAGCAACATGGAAGACTTTAGGTGAAAAATGGGGTTTTGAAGAATAAGTTACCTGCAAACTGAGGTGATCAGTGTTTGGTTTAAAGATGTTTAGTGAAAGGGTTATTGAGCAAGGAAGTGACCTTAACTGGAGAAATCAAAGAAAGTGGAAGGAAAAACCTGCATGTTTATGTCCAGTGAAGAAAAGTGTGAATTTGAGAACATACCATGGTCAAGAAAGAGGAGATGAGGATCTGGGAACTGAAGAAGTAGTATTAAAATCGCAGGAGAGAGGAGGCTTGACTCAACCGCACAGGCTGAAAAAGGAAAAGTTGAGCAGGAATAAGGGACTTGGGGAGGTAAGGCATATCCAATAACTAAACTGGTTTGGCTGGCTTCTTACTGAGCATAGAGGAAGACTTTTTTTTGCGGGGAGGATGTTGGGGGCTTGGGTTTTGGGTGTTTTTTGGGAGGGGGTGTTTATAAGGGGAATTCGTGCTTCATAAATCTATTGGAACACCGTGAAAGAGTCAGTAACAGCTTAGACAAGAGATACTTGTTGGTAATGTCTACTTTGTACTTCAACAAAATCCAGCATCAAAGGTTTTTAAACTAAGCAGGCATGGTAAGATTGGGGGTAGGAGGATAAGACCTTTTGTAGGAGCTCACAGGAAATGGTTCAAAGCTAAAAAGACTTGCTTATTCGTACAACATGCACTTAAGCTGTGGATCTCCTTGCGACAAAACACTGATTCTGAAATGTCAAACATTCTCAGAAAGCAATATGACAATTTTATGGATGTAGAATCCACTGAAGGCTGTTAAAGATTAATATGCCACCTCTTGTTTGGGAAGTCTTTGTATCACAAATAGAGGCAGATTTTGTCTTCTGAGGAAGAACATCTAGTTGCATGCTATGTTCTTATACTCTTCTTTTGGCACCTGCTGTTGCATCGTGTCTCTCTTCATGGCCTGGGTAAGAGGAACCTTTTGGACGTACACTATAAGCACAGCTTTACTATGTATCTCTAACATATTAAGGAAATCTGGCCCATATGGATTTGATTGGAAGCTGTGCAAACTAGGGAGTAGTAGTGAACTGTGATCAATCTGCTAATACTCTCAGGCACTGGAGGCTGGGAAGTATATAAAGTAGAGGCAAACAACCAAGTGAGGCAGAGAATGTAGGAACTGGGTTTGACTTCTGCCTTCTTTAATTTACAGGGAGGAATAAGACTGAAGCAAAGGGAGCTCTCTAGAAAATAGCACGTGTAAGATGGGATTGTTTAAACATCTCATTCAAAATGCAACTTGTGCTGTAGGTCTCTGCAATTTAGTGAGAGCAGTAAGCTAGCATGTACAGAGAAGGACAGTAGATTTGACAAGAAGGGAGGGCAAATAAAGAGCTGAATTTAGACAGAGTAAAAAAGTGACTCAAGGGGAAGGAGTAGAATATGAGCTGCCGTTTTAAATATTGTGTCGTAGTAGAATAAATACAAAGAGGATAACTTTTTCAGCTGACAGCCAGAAACACTCTTGAGTGCAACTGAGTGGAAAGAAGAAAGCAAAAATAAAAGTGATGGGGATATGGACTCTCCTATAGAAATGTTAAATGCACACACATGCGAGGTTGCAGTAGAGAGGTCCTAGGAACACTTATTCTATTAAGCCTGCTTATTATTGCTCATTATGAGTTCAGGTGTATGATATTATTGTTGGCTTGTAAGAACTATATTGGCTCTACAGTGTAGGTTCACGGTAGTTTTCTGTGCTATTTCCTATCTTGCTTAGTCATTATGCCACTGAAATTTTTTGCAAGAGCAGATTGCTTGCTAAATCCCTTGCAAAGGTGTACCTATTTGTGACGTTAACTTTCCATTTGATGTGTTTGTCTGAGCCAACATAAAGAAGGCAGCAGGAGTGCGAGAGCAGGGGTGGGATGTTGAGCCCCTTGGAACAGCAACTTGAACCTTAAATCAGTTTAAGCTTCTCACAAATCAGTACTGGTGCTTGCATGTTGTACATGAGATGGTCGGTTCACAGATTTTCTTTCCTTCCCTGGCCATCTGTCTGTGACATGCAAACAGTGTTCTGGCTGGAGTGTGATTTTGGACAACTTCTCTGGTTTGAACTTATTTTTTATTTATTGACCTGTACCAGGTCTGAAATTTCTCATTAATACAAATACTGAGCTGTAGGTTTGGGTTGTCCTGATGAAGTCATCCTACAAGCGCCAGATGTATTAGAGGCCTAGCTAAAATTTTAGTGAGATTCCTTAAAAACCATGGATCTAATCTTCATGCTGGGGTGATCCCAGTGGTTTGTTCTGACTCATGAACCAAAGTCTGTGCAACCACTTACATGGAGTCTTCTGAGATGCTAAAGCTGTCAGGATTCTTTATCAGCAATGTGTGAAAATAACTCTGAATTTTAAAGACAAGAATTATAGTATCAAGTGGATGTCTTTGATCAGAAGAGCAAACAGGAGTGATTGTAAGAAATCCCACATTTCCACTGGTCTGCTGCAAGCTAGTTTTACGGAGTTACAGGATTTTCTTTTTTCTCCTGTGAATGTCCTAAATTTCCAGAGAAATAAAGCTGCAACCATGCTTTTTTTAAGGTTTACTTTTCCTTTAGTGCGTCAGCTCATGTATGCTGCGTGCTGATAAAATGGCAAGAGTGAGTTTCTGAGTGGGTTCTGTCTATTTGGGGAAGGGAGAGGAGAATGGGTACACATTGGGCTGCTGGACTCCTAATGAAGCAAGAGAGTGAAACCCAGAGTTGGGTGGACAGGTGAAAGTTACTTTAGCAAGTCAAGATTCAGTCTTGCATCTGTGTCTATGTAGCACTGCTGAGTAGTTGATTGGAGTTTACTAAATTCTGTATTAGGGCAATTTTCTAGCCTTGAACTGGTAATCTGTCGTTTCAGTTGAAGAATGACAGGCAGCTTTTGAGAGAAATTCTTAAAATGCAGTGTGTGGCATTTTGTTGTGTGTTATGTGTGCGTTTTTTGTTTGTTTTTAATGTTTGTTACAAACTATAAAACAAATTATCGCTTTTTGAGTTAGTTGCACTAAGTTTTTCCTGAACTGTTACCCTTTTTGCACAGCCCAGACATTTTCCACTTGTATTGGTGTCCTCATAGTGTCTCTCCTGAGTACTTGCCCGTTGTTTTTGGGAGAGCCTTGCCTCTGCTTACCTGGCTGTGACAGGAACCGTTTTTCTTGCAAACCTGAAGCCCCGCTGTGATGGGAGCCAATTATTCCGTGACATGTTTGCTTCCTGCTCTGGCTCATGTTTACAAGCCAAAGTGCTGTAGTAATAATAGTAATAAGCAACCTCCCAGCTGTCATGCCAGCTTCATAGACTTGCTCTGGTGTCAGCTCTCTGGCTTGCTGACAGTGTCTGGCTTGGGAGCCCTCGCTAAACACGCATAGAGTAGCTCAGCTGCGTTCCTTGTGCCAACAGAGGCGACTTTGGACCGTCCCTAACGAAAGCCGCGTGCAAGTGGAGGAATGGTTTTCATTCTGCCCTCCTGCATGTGCTTTGAAGTCCAGCGTGGTGTGAATGAGTCTGACTTCCTGTGGCAAGGGTGAAAGGACGACTGAGTAAACTTGGCCTGAGGACTGATAAATAGTTCTGGTTTTCATAAGATATGCCAAATCCCCTCCTCACCGTCCCCCAGTAGAGCCTTCTTACTCTGAATTTCGGATCTCTGTCATACCTAATCAGTTTGTGAATGTGTAGCTCCTTGGAACGTAGACTTACTTGCTTAGCTCCGTGCACTGTTGTACAATAACTTTTAATTTAAAATGACTGAAGAACTCCTTTTACTTCAAAGATCACAGAAAGTGGTCTATTGTTCCCATCTCATTGGGAAATTTAGGCAATTCCTGTTGAACTACAACTCATTCAAGCCCAGGAGAGGTTTTCTTTCTTGCCAAGAACAGGGCTATCAGTACAGCCTCCTTATCAGGCTCACAACAAATTTTTTTGAGGTGATGTGAGGTTAAAAATCTCACAGGTTTTTAAATTTTCCATCAATTTTAGTGAAAGAATCATCTTCCCTCTGCCCTTCACTTAATCGCCAGTCTTGAGCTCAGGTGCAAGAGCTCAGGTAAAGCTTCACTTCTAAACTTCAAGTTTTAATGATGAGCAACTCTTGAGAAGAGTTCAAGTTTCTCTTGAAAAGACACCAGTTCTGTAACTGGAACCATACTTTGTCAATTTATGGACTATGTGTGTTTGCTTTAAAAGGCATCAGAATTAATGCAGTGCCCCCTCGGGCAGAGCACTTGTGATCAAAGGGCTGTGAAAAATTGGGTGCCAATACTTTAAAAATTTTTTTTCCTCCTTTTTACCAGCAACATCCTTAAAGACAGTTCAGCAGTGCCATTGGAAACATTTAATGTTATTCTTGAACCAGATACTCGAAATAGTAGTTACTAAAATGTAGTGTCTCCTGTTTCTTCCTGAGTGTAGACTAACGTCCTTTGTCCTTATTACTTCTGGATTTAGTGCCTACTGTGCTACAAATCTTGGCAAACAAATCTGTGTTTGTGGGTGTATGTGCTCATATGCATGCGTGAGTGTGGACATAGCTAGGGGCCAGGCTGCAGTTGTCTCTAATGTAGATAGCATGATTTTTTTTTTCGTTTGTGTTTATTTTTTAAATTAACTTCTCTTTCTTCACATGACCGAGAGTTTGCCTAATTAAACACAAGCAGTATTGTTCAAACTGCTGTGCTCCAGAGCTCTGAACACCAGTTGCTCGCTGTCTGTGGGTACAAAGCAACCTGCTCACCACAGGCAACAGGGATAAAGTGTTCAAAGGACAGTGGGACGTGATTCAGTCCGCGTTTCACCTTATAAACTTCCCTCTTCCCCCACCCTCCCCCTTCCCCTTCTGCTCGGCCATAAAAGAGCGCCATGTGTAATAGGAGTTGGGAGAGGGGGGGGAATAGCAGGCTTACGATAGACCTAGCTTTGCTGAAACCTTGGAAGATGTCCAGTGTGACCACGCAGAGGGATGAGCTCAGGGAAATGGTTGGAAGTTCAAAGGCTTTATTGTGTTGCTCACTGTCAGTTGACAGATGCGCTGTCTTGGGCTGTTGCTGCCCAGCTTAGCTCTTCTACCAGCTCCCTGTCCTTGGGTTTGTTCCCCAACCTGCATCTCCACTCTGTAGGGAGGTGGACTAGTCGCTGTCTCTGTGGGCATTTGTCTGCCTTCAGCTCCATCCTAGGACTTGCCTTTGCTCATCATCTTTAGGAAAATGCTGTTTGTGTGCACAGATACAGAGAGATTGAGCTGGAGTTGAGCAGGGAAGAGAGGGGTGAAGCCTAAGTGTGTTTACTGTTGCATTACCTAATCCTGCTATAAGTAGTGGTGAGAGGACGTTAGTTCAATCTATGATTCCTTTCTCATCAGTGGAGACAGTGCCTATGAAGGACTTGCAGCTTTCTTAGGCAGTGATAAAGATCTTTCATTTTACAGTTTGGGGAAGTGAGGCTAAAGAGGTGGAACTGTCCCATGATCACACAAACATCACTATCAAGCTGTGAAGAGAATATAAGTATTCTGTTTCCAGTATTCTAGTGCTAGTCCAGCTTGTCCAGAGAGGTTTTCCTCCATCTCTGGCAGCGAAAGGAGTTCCTGCTGCTTCATATCGAGGGAGGGGATTCTCCCCCTCTAATCTGCTCTCATGAGACCCCACCTGGAGTACTGTTTCAGCTCTGGGGCCCCCAACATAAGACAGACATGGACCTGTTGGGACAAGTCCAGAGGAGGCCACAAAGATGATCAGAGGGCTGGAACACCTCTCCTGTGAGGACAGGCTGAGACAGTTGGGGTTGTTCAGCCTGGAGAAGGCTCCAGGGAGACCTTATAGCAGCCTGATGGTACCTGAAGGGAACCTACAAGAAAGCTGGAGAGGGACTTTTTACAGGGACATGTAGTGACAGGACGAGGGGTCATGGCTTTAAACTGAAAGAGGGTAGATTTAGATTAGATGTAAGGCAGAAATTCTTCACCATAGGGGTGGTGAGGCACTGGAACAGGCTGCCCAGAGAAGCTGTGGATGCCCCATCCCTGGAAGTGTTCAAGGCCAGGCTGGATGGGGCTTTGAGCAATCAGGTCCAGTGGAAGGTGTCCCTGCCTGTGGCAGGGGGGTTGGAACTAGATGAACTTTAAGGTCTCTTCCAACCCGAACCGTTCTGTGATTCTATGATTTGTATGCCGTGTACTGTTCTTCTGGCAATGGTCAGAAGAACATGGAAGTGTAGCTTTTAAAATTAGTTAAAGCAATAAAATACACTTAGCAAATTGTATAGCTGTTCCATGATGTCAGGACAAAATATAGTGGAGGTTGTTTGGATGTCCCAAGTGTGACCTCTTAACTTTTGAATTTCCTCTTAACTTCAAATTTCTAAACACTTTGGATATATTTACAACAGTACTAAACATTAACTCAGGACTAGAGTTATGCCCTCAGATTTAACTCCATAGGAATAAAACTCATCAAAATATGAAGTAATAAATGTCAAGCAGAAGAACTGAATAGTAACAGCCCTAGAGCAAAGGGCTGTAGGGAGGCAGTGAAGCCTGCTCTCTTTAGAAATAGAAGGAAATGCAAAAATGCTTCTATGTGGGCAGTTTGCTTTTTAGTGGGGAAAAGCGATCATGGATTAGAAAGGCGGAGATGGGAAGAGGGGCTTAGGAGGAGACTGCCCCCATGTGAAAGCTGCTCTCGGAATCTCTTGCATTTTCCTTTGAGGCATCTGTTTGTGACCATTATTAGATTCAGGTTATGAGTTTACGTGGATCCCTGCCTTGATCCCATTGGCAGTTCCTCTGCTCTATGAGGCATCAGCCTTCATTCATTAGTTTGGGGTTTGGTTTTTGTTGTCTTAAATGGATTCATGTTTTTCTTCCTTCTTTAAAAGAGAGGTTCAGCAGAAGGGGATTTATCTCCCTCCTGGTGTTGTCTGGGCTGGCACACACTTGCTGTCTGCTGGGGTGGGAATTAGGTCCTCCTTTGTATGTGGTAGTTTCTGTTTTGCCCTTTCCCCCCTGCTCCCCCTCCCCTGTGCTCAAAGCTCAATTTTTATATTTAGAGGGAGTATGAAATTGGCTGAACTGCTCCCTGTAGGGGTGGAATTTCATTTTGTGTCGTTACCTCATGAAGGGATGCAGCAGTTCAGTGGGATAATGGTATCAACTCTGAACCAGCGCTAATGGCCTAACCCTCTGGGAGCCTGAAGAATTCTCCCCTGGAGAGTCAGCATGCAAATTCCCTTCCAGGCGGCTCCTGTGCAGTCCTTTGGTGATTAGTCACGCTGAGACCAGGGAGAGCAGACAGAAAAGCATATGCTGGGGGGATGGTCTTAGTCCCGAAACTGCAGCTGAGGCCAGGGAAGGTTTGCTCAGTGTGCAATGTATGGAAGTTGTGCTCGGGGGAGAGAGGGGCTGGTCTGTGAGACCGACCCTCAGAATCCAAAAGTCTTGATTTTGTTTGGAAGCCAAGTTTGGGAACTGGAGAGTTTTCCCCTTCTGCCTGCCCTGGGGTGCAGCAGCACAAGGGTGCTCAGAGAAAGCACTCTGTGAGGAAACTGGTCAGCCATTGGAAAACCAGGGTGCTATTGAATCTGTGATGAAAATACTGATTTGTGTGCTTCCCTCTGTGGGGCCTAGACGTGGCTGGATCTGACCTGGCCGTGTGTCCACATGGGGCATCCTGGACATGACAGGAGGAACCTTTTCCCAAGGGCCAGTGCCAGATTCTGTATTTTGTCACCTAGTGGAGGGTTCAGCATTGAGAGCAGTGGTGTCTGCAGTGATGTCTTCTCACATAGAGAGATGCCTACGCCTGCCATGCTGCAGGAATGGCTGATCCAAATTTGTGGTTAGGAAAAGAGAGATCCAAGCAAGTCTGAATTTAACAGCACTAGTGTATTCTTAGGGTGTGAGGCTTTTAGGACAGGCCCTTGGTGAGAAATGTTGGAGGACTTGCTATAGAGAGCAGTGAATGATTCTGTATAGCATAATTCATGCTGGTTTCACAGGACATTGACAGCAGTCCTGAGCCAAGGGGAAAACTGAGGGTTGAGGAAGCTGCAAAAGCTGAAAATGTGAATATTTGTTCTGTTTATTAAATCCTCCTCCTTGTGTGTGTGGCTGCTGTCTTCACCTTCTTTTACTGTCCCCTCCTCCTTGCGCTCCCGCCTCCGGGATAGCGTTGGCAAGGGAAGAATTAGCAGCATAGCAAAGGAGGGCTGGCCCGCCTGGTGACAGATGGGAGATGCTGTCGGCAAGCTGGGCTGGGATGAAAGGCTTTCAGGCACTGGCCTCTCCAGCCCTCGCCCCTTCGCATTGCTGAGCGAACGTTGTTCTTTGGAGAGCACACCTGCCAGGAACAGTCTTGCGCAGACCCTTCCCTACCACAGCTGGCAGCACTTAAAAGCATGAACCTCCCAGGGTTGAATGTTCCTCTCATCTGTGGGGGGAAGGACAGGGCTGATGCCCCCCCTTGAATTCCAGCTTTGTGGCTCCAGGCCTCTTCGAACACTGTGGATTTGTGGTTCCACTCCATTGCCAGCAGACTCCTGTGTAGGCAAGCATCATCCCATGTCTGCCCCCTTCTGCCATCTCTTCTGAGGACCTCTGTTGCCCATGCCTGAGGCATAGCTCGTTATCCCCAGCAGTGGATTCCTGCCTCCAAGCTGCTTCTTGCAGGTTTGTTAGACAAAAGTGAAGGCACAGTCCCTGTGCTGGAACACACACTGTTTCATGTACCTCGCAAAATCCTGTCCCCAAGAACGTTGCTTCTGATAGTTCTCACTTTAAAGAGCTTGTTGTGTAATAGAAACAGGATGGACTGCACTGGGAAGCATTCAGGAAAGATGTTGATAATGTAATTTGGCTTGTTATAAAACAAGTGCAGTTATGGGAGGACAGCAGGCTGAGGGATGAAAGAGAAGAACGGAACTCAGTGGGGGAATCGTGGTGGCTACTTTATTGTGGAAAGGTTAGAGATTCTCTGGGGAGGAGAGACTGCCAAGCTTCAGACCTACCCTGGCCACCCATCTGAGGTACAGCTCTTCCTCATGATTTGAAATTGTATGTCTTTTGTTTCGAAGAGGTGTAGCCCTCCTCTCTCAGTAGGGAAGGAACTTTCCTTTCAGGAAGGAAGCTGGCTGCAGGTCCATGAGATGTTTCTTTGTTGTTGCAGTGCTGCCCACTTGCTCCCCCTTGGACTTCCACTGTGACAATGGGAAGTGCATCCGCCGGTCGTGGGTCTGTGATGGAGACAATGACTGTGAGGACGATTCTGATGAACAGGACTGCCGTAAGTCACCTCTCTGAGGGGAGAGGGTGGGCGCGTTGCCTGCCTGCCATGGCTGGGGAAGGTTGACCCTTTTTATTACAGGAATGTAAGAATTTATCCACTGAATCAGACCTTTGGCTTTTCTAATAAACGATATCCTGCCTCTGACAGTGGTGTGTAAGCCCTGCTGCCTTGGCACCTGGCTTGCTGTTCAGCTGTGTGTCCTGGGGGAGGGGATGCTTCTCCATTCAGCTGGAGAACCGTTTATGCCCTGCAGCCTTGCTAGTTAATGTCCCATGAAGCACTTCCCTGAGCTGAGCTCTTCATGTCCTTCCCTGTTCATGGAAACACCTAACCCCTGCCAAATCCTCCTGAACTGCCTGTCTGGCTGACTTCCTGTGGCCTCAGGTTCCACTGTCTGACTTTTCTGCTGTGCCGGCCTGTCCTCAGCATCCTCTGCCTTCAAACAGAGCTCTCTGGGGAGAGGGGGGTGCTATAGGGATGCTGCCCACAGAGACCGGTTGCCCTGAAAGCCCACAGTCTGCTGCCGTGTGAGGAGCCGTCTTCAAGAGCGCTGCCATGGCAGGCCACTGGCTGTGGGCAATGCCGTTGTGCCTCTACAGGTTATTTAGATGGAGGGAGGGAATTTTGCTTGAGTCTCTAGAGTTCAACCTCCTCCTTACTGTTGTCCTCAATAGGAAGGGAATACTTGTGGTTGGCTTCCATTAGGAAAAGCTGTTCAAAGATATGACTTTCCTTCTCCACAACAAATCGTCAGGTCTGTACTTGGCAGCACATGCCAGAGAACCAGTATGTCACCAGAACTGGAGCTTCAGCTTCTCTGAAACTGCACTGGTTGCTAGGACTGACTTCAGGCTGCAGTTAGGAGCAGAAGTGTTCTGCTGTCTTGTTGAAATGTTTGCAGCTGCTTACTAAGCAGCACTCTACAGCCCTTGAATTCCACAAAAGTTGTGTGCATGGTGCTCCAGAGTGGAGCTCTGAGGGAGGAACCACATCTCAAGAAATACAAAAATAAACCTCTTGGCTGTAAAGTATTCTGTATCCAATACTTGCATGGAAATGAATTTACTTTTTGATCAGTATGCCTCTGATCTTTGCCTGCCCTTTTGGGCACAGGGCTGGGAAGCAAGGTTCAGTGATATGACATCCTGTGTGATGCTCTGGATCGCAGGACTAAGCTCAATTTTCCAGTCTGTTCAAAGACTTCCATGAAAGAAAGGGTGTGTAGGTCTAGCTCTGTTTGGTCTTCTGTTTTTCAGAAGAAGTTGGAATGTCCTCATATCTAAGACAACAGTGGAGAAGAGTGTGATCAAAAGATTTGGAGACTAATGAAAGAAGGAAGGCAAGGTTCTGTGAATAAGAGACTCCTAGGGGGTTGTTCAGACTAACACGTAGCCATAGGAGGGTTTCTGTTGGATTGAGGTCCTCAGGTGCTAATTTTGCAGTCCCTTTCCTCACTGGTCTGCAGACAAGCTGCCTTAGAAGACTGGCAAAGAGGATGGAATGAGACTGCAAATACTGAGGCATTCAGAAGAAGTAGTTTAAATTTTCTCTTCTCAATGAATGTTTCCTTTCCTTTGAAGATAGCTTTGGTGTTGTTGTGAAAAATAGGTGGAGATATAATTCTGCTAGCAATTATTTGTTAGATAATGATAGGGACTGTTAAGTCCTTTTAAAAGAGGCCTACGTTGCCTTTTTTTCTGTGCAGGGATCTCTTGAACCTGGCTTGGGGCTATGCTAGAATACCACCACAGGGTGGGTGTTTCCATCTGTACCTGTTCCAGGTGCTTCCTCCAACCCGTGTTCTCAAGTTTTAGAACCTGCTGTACTATTGACTTGCAGATGGAGTGGAAGAGAGAGACTCAAGAAATCTCACAGTGGCCCTCCTGGTATTGTTAAGGGATGGGGAATCAGCTCTCCAACATCACTGTGTGGCTGATGTTACTCTATTTGTAACACGTCATAGATTTTGTGTTCTGCAAGGTAGATCTTCTTGCCTTGCCTTCACCTTATCTCTCTTGTGTCCCTGCAGCTCCACGGGAGTGTGAGGAAGATGAGTTCTCATGTCAGAATGGATACTGCATCCGCAGCCTGTGGCACTGTGATGGTGACAACGACTGTGGCGACAACAGCGATGAGCAGTGTGGTGAGTGATGTGGCCCCACAAATATTGCCCCACCAATCTGTTAAAAGGGGTCACACAGACTCCAATTTGTGCAGTTCTAGGATCCCCTGAGCATGGTGGATGCTCGCAGCTGACTTGGCTGGGCTGGGCTTGCGGGACATTCTGTTCTCAGGGCTGGCTGCTTGGGATCTTGGGCTGTGTGTCTTACCTGCCAGGCAAAAATCACTTGAGACTCGTTATTCCTTGACATACCGTTGTGAAGTCCTGTGAATTCCTTTTGAATCCAGCACTCTGTCAGTTAAATGAACAGTGATGGTTTTGCTCAGGCACTGCGTAACATGGGTATATATGGTTTAATGAGCAATCTTGTTTGTGGGTGCCCTGGGAGCTTCAGGAGCATGATGTGGTTGTTTCCTGGATTCTCTGAGAAAAGCCAAGACTTTGTTTGTGTTGCTGTCTCTGCAGATATGAGAAAGTGCTCCGAGAAGGAGTTTCGTTGCAGTGACGGTAGCTGCATAGCTGAGCACTGGTTCTGTGATGGCGACACAGACTGCAAGGATGGCTCGGATGAAGAGAATTGCCGTAAGTGCTCTCCTTGCTCTGTAACCAACAGGAAATAGCCCTTTGGACCTGTTCCTGTCTTGGGGTTTGGCACGTTTTCTGCAGCAGAGATCAAAAACGAGTTAGTCCTGCCTGTACTGGCAGCTATGCTGCCTTCTGTTGCCTACCCCAGAGGGCACAAGAGAATGGTGTATCTCTTGTGTTACCTCACAGGCATACTTCATTTGTGCCTGGCTGCTTCTCTGTTCCTTCCCATGGCTGTGTGACCTTGAGTGAGAGCAAGAGGCTTATGCTTTACTGAATACAGCTCTATATAAAACTATGGGAGTTGGAAGGCTGGAGGGGAAGGGGAGAAAACTCTTCCCTTCTTTTTCCTCTTGTCTGATTCCTGCCTGAAATTTCTGGGGGAGCTCTGCCCATTGACAGCATCCTCAGGGACTGCACATCCCCAGCTGGCACACTGCAGGGGCTGCCTGCCTGACCAGCCTCGCTTCACTCAGATGCTTTATGCAGGATGTCGTCCAAAAAGGGCTGATAGGACGAGTACGCTGGAAGCTGATGTGACTGATGGGAAAGGGGGGCTGTGAGAGCCCATGACAGTTGTTTTTTCCTCCACGTTCACAGGCCTGTAGCAAGTGGGACAGGAGTCTATTATGTCCCTTCCTAACCGCCACTGCCTCTCTCCCATGTCTGTGAGCACTGTCGGTGTCTGTGGAGGTTGCAGTGGTCCCTTCCCCCACCCTGCTCTCAAAGGCATTTTGCAGAATTTGTTCTAGATAGCAGGAAACTTCAAAAGGCTCTGGGAGGGGGATCAGGGCCGCCAGCTCCTGAAGGGCAGGGGGAGTGGATGCATGGGGGAGTTTGTCTTTTATCTCTCCAGATAATGAGAGTTGGCAGGGAGCCAGGGGCTGCAAACATTTCTAAGACAGGAAAGGGCTCTAAAAGGAAGCCAGCCTCTCTCCCTCTCCGTTCCCCCTCTCCTTTTTTCGCTCCCTTGCCTGTCACTTCCCCACAAGCCATGAATAGGCCCTCAGGAAGGGAAGGGAGATGTTTCCACCTTGCTTCCTATAGGAGTGGAGGGACACCCAGAACTGGCACCCCTACTTCTCTGAGCTGGAATGCTTCTTCAGTCCTGGCTGGCAGTTGTCTCTATAAGGCATTTTAAGTAACTCACTGAGGAGCTGCTACCTCCCTTTCTCTTAACATTCCTCCATGTGGTTGTCATCTTTTCCTTATGTCCAGTCCTTGTCACTCATCTAAGACAAGGTGGGACTACACTGTTCTTCTCTGTGTGGGTTTTTTTTTCTTTTTTGTGTGTGTGTTTCTTTTGGGGGTGTGTGTTATAATTGAATCACACTACATGAGAATTTAAGTCACTGACTTCATTTTTTCCTCAAGGAGACACAAACACTCCTTTCAGGCTCCTTTGGTGAGGCACATGTTAACACACATTTTAGTATCCAGCCACTGGATACACATTGAACTAAAGCTGTTACTGCATGCATGCAGGCTGTGCCACCTACTTCAGGTTGGAGAGGCAGGTGTAGTTCACTTCTCAGACTGTCAGTCTTTCTTTTCCCATTTGGTTAATGGATTTCTTCTCAGAGCTCCTCAGCTGGAAGGCTCATATGCGTGAAACATGCAGTTCGTTCTCTGGACAGTCAGAAGAGGTGTCAGATTCTGTTGTGTAGGCTCAAAATATTTTTCATCCTTTCTCACATAGTGTACTGTTGAACAGAGAACAGTGGGCAAATCCTTGACTTTGGGTTTTGTTTGTTGGGCTTTGCCCAGGGCCATCTGTCTGGCAGTGCTCCTTTCTGATAAGGCATGGTTTGTTTTGGTGACAACTTGAGAGGAAAGGGAGGGGGGAAATCCTAAAATGTCAGGTGCAGACCTGGGCACCTTACTGCCTGTTTGCTTCCTTAGGTCTTCAAGTGCTTCTTTCTGTTAAAATTTTAAAGCAGTCATTCCATACTTGAACCTTGCATTCTGACATAAAGTTCGGTAGGGTCAAGTGCAAGGTCCTGCACACAAGTCAGGACATTCCCAAGCACAAATACAGACTGGGTGGAGAATGGATTGAGAGCAACTCTGAGGAGAAAGTCTTGAGGCTGTTGGTTGATGAGAAGTTCAGCATGACCCAGCAAAGTGCACTTGCAGCCCAGAAAGCCAACCATATTCTGGGCTACATCGAAAGAAACGTGACCAGTAGGTCAAGGGAGGTGATTCTCCTCTTCTACTCTGCTCTTGTGAGACCCCGCCTGGAGTACTGTCTTCAGCTCTGGGGCCTCCAACCTAAGAAGGGCATGGACCTGTTGGAGCAAGTCCAGAGAGAGAGACATAAATATGATCAGAGGGCTGAAGCACCTCTCCTATGAGGACAGGCTGAGAGAGTTGGGGTTGTTCAGCCCGGAGAAGAGAAGGCTCTGAGGAGACCTTGCAGCAGCCTGCCGATACCTAAAGGGCACCTACAGGAAAGATGGGGAGGGACTTTTTACAGGGACATGTAGTGATGGGACGAGGGGTCATGGCTTTAGACTGAAAGTAGATTTAGATTAGATGTAAGGCAGAAATTCCTCACCATGGAGGTGGTGAGGCACTGGAACAGGCTGCCCAGAGAAGCTGTGGTTGCCCCATCCCTGGAAGTGTTCAAGGCCAGGCTGGATGGGGCTTTGAGCAACGTGATCTAGTGGAAGGTGTCCCTGTCCATGATAGAGGGGTTGGAACTAGATAATCTTTAAGGTCCCTTCCAATCCAAACCATTATGTGCTTCAATGACATGCCTCAGTCCTTAATATAGAGCCGCCCTAAAGGGTATCTTTATAATATTTTCCCATCTGTTTTTGTATCTACCTTTTTCAGGTGCAGTAAACAATTTAAACACTTTCTGAAGGGCACTAAAACATAGTAACATACAAAACATACAAAAATCAAGCATAAGATGGAAGGGGACACTCTTGGATCCTTTTTATTGCTTTCCTGTCAACCTTTCTTTGTAGCTGTTTCTTTCTCTAGAACTTAATGGTTCTTGAAAAGTTAGTGTTTATAGACTAACATCCTATATGTTTTAAAATTTTTAAAAATTATTTTTAGTGGATTGTCTGTTATATATATGTTTATCCTGCCCCTCAGTCAAGCACAAACATTATTCTTTTCAGTAATATAAGTCATGCAGAACTATGCAGCAGTGGCGAGTAATTTCCAACACCTTTCGATTGAATACTTGCTAGTCCATTATTAGACTGAGAACATTGCATCTGAACTGTATTGTGCCCTGTCACCTCAGGCATTTTTTTCCTCTGTTTCCGTTGTTAGCATCAGATGTTCCAGCTGCCACCTGCAGTTTGGAAGAGTTCCAGTGTGCATACGGACGCTGCATCTTGGACATCTACCACTGTGATGGTGACGATGACTGTGGGGACTGGTCTGATGAATCTGACTGCTGTAAGTTAGTGCAGGGTGATATACTGGTCCAAGCATCTGGGTTGCAAACCTAAATGGATTTTGCATTAGCTGGGGAGGAATCGCAATGTAGACAGCAATCAAATTGTTCACACGTAAGCTGGCTCTTTCGTTATTTTTTCTAAACTCAGGAAACTGAGAATAGTGATGGGAACTGTGTAGTTAGCACACTTCTGTGTACCGGAACTAAAGCAGTTTCCAGGAGGCATCTGTTCAGGACCAAGTCCCCCAATAGTGGAGTGTAATGGTGGTGCTGAGGGGCTTTGGGGTTGTTACATTGCTCTGAGTTTGCTGTTTGTATTCTATACCATTTCTGCAGCTTCTCACCAGCCTTGTCGCTCTGGAGAGTTCATGTGCAACAGTGGCTTGTGCATTAACGCTGGCTGGAGGTGTGATGGAGACTTTGACTGTGATGACCAGTCAGACGAGAGGAACTGCAGTGAGTGCTGGGAGCTCGTGGGAAGTGTTCAGATTCTGTGAATGCAAAAGAGTGTTTGGGACTTGGCTTTGGAATTGGGTCTCTTATCATTCTTGCTCATCTACTCTTCTATTTTTGGTCCCTCAGCTACATCAATGTGCACAGCTGACCAGTTCCGCTGTAAATCAGGACGCTGTGTCCGTCTGTCCTGGCGTTGTGATGGGGAAGATGACTGCTCTGACAACAGCGATGAGGAGAACTGTGAGAACACAGGTTTGGCCTGCTCCCTTGCTGCTTATAGCTAATGTTTCCATCCTGGAGGTAGCAGGTAGTGAAGTCTCTTTTGGATTGTTTCACTGAGTTCAGCCAGGAGTTTCCATCCTTCCCAAAGAATGGGATTTATGGCCTATCTTTCGTGCTTGCAAACAGGTGCAGGTCTGTGTGATTAAACTAACTTAAATGGTGGTGTTTTCTGGTGAAATATCAGATCCCCGTATCTTCCTATCACGTCCCTACACTGTGAATTACCACAGAGCTGTGAGAGGATTCCGTTCAGACTTGGAAACATTAATAGTGTGCAGAGTTGCTACCTTTGTCAAATGGACTATGTCGAACTTATGCCTTCTGATAGTTCTGGGTAGCTTTCATATTGCCTTGTTAAATTGCCAAACAATTCTAGCAGGCAGTGGAATCAAAAAGGGCATTTTGTGGAAGTGAAGAATAAGGCCTTTGTTTTAGAGGATAAGAGTGTCAGCTTCCCCACTTTGATATTTGCTCAGGAGTCTCTCTTTTTCTAGTAATCATTTTGCATATAGCCATTTTTTTGTATAATTGTGTTTATGGAGAAGAGTTTTAACAGACCTTGATGTTATGGCAGGATTCAAGGAATGTCTAGAACCTTCTATTTTCCTTAAATCCTTCAGGATGTCTCTAGGCCTTCTTGAGGAATAGTGTGTGCTGATCCATGGATTCACCCCAGTGACTGGAGCCCAGCTGTGCATCAGTGTATTTTTGGATCAGTGTATTTTAAACAGTGGGTTTAGGGGTGACAAAAGTGATTTGTGAAACTGTCCTGGTGTTTGGGCCTGTTGAGGAGGGGAGAGTGGGTGTTCTACAAGGACAGCTGAGCTCAGAGGACCTGGAGAGGGACACTGTGTAGTCATTTGAGAGCAGCTGCTCTAGATTGGTCAGCTGTCATGACCACCATAGTAAATGGTGGTGATCCTGGAAAAAACAACTGTACTTAATGACTTAATACTCCTCCTGATAACAAAGGTATTTAGAGGTGTGGAAAGAACAGTTGCCACCCAGAAGCCAAGTCAAACTTCCAGAGCCACTGATATTCAGCCTCTCCACCTCAAACCAAAACCAAGGTGGTTGAGTGCAGCAGTTGTTACTGTAAGGTTAAGTTGTGCAGTTCTGCATTAGGTCTCTGGCGATAGCAGAAAAAATTAACTCGGGAGTTCCGAGCCGGATATGTGCTGGCTCACCTAAGCAAAACAGTGTGCTGTCTCAAAGTCTGCAGCAAGAGCTAAAATCCTGTCACCTCTTGCATTTAGAGCAGAATTATATTTTTGTTGGCCAAAGAGAGAAGATTCCTAGAATACTAGGAGATCAGCTGATGTAAGGATCTTTATGTTCAAATATGAGGTATGCAGTCTGAGTTTCAGAATCCTTCATATAAAGCACTGCTGTGCTCTGAAAAGTGAATCTGCATGTGATTTGGTTTTATGTTCCTTGTTGGTGTGTCTGTTAGTTCTTATTTGTACTTGCTGTTAATCTCACAACTGCCCTTTTCCATGCTGCTTACAGGCAGTCTGCCAATCTCATTGTTTCTTTGCTGATAACTGTATTCTATTGTCTCCCCAGGATTATCAGAGGGTGCTGATTTGGAAATCACTAACCAAGTCAGCTTAAGAAGTACAAGAAGTAGGAGACAACAGGACAGCACAGTTATTGCTGAAGAAACAATCAGATTGGCAAAGTCCCTACAAACAGTATTACTTTACTTACAAGAATTCTGTAGAGTCTCCCTGCCAACAGCAGGAGTTGAAGTGTGTAGCTCATGTGTGAAATCCTGTTGCCTGAGCTCACATTTCAAGGATGCATGTAAATCTCATTCCAAGTCTGTCACAGTGCAGTTAGGGCTGGACAAGACACTCATTCCTAGGCAGGTTTAAGATCCATAGCCATGCGGGGTGACACATCAGATGATTAAAGTGAGGAGCTGACTCTGCTCTTGCACATTCTGAGTAGGGTTGTGGAATCTGGAACCAAAGGGAACTAAGCCAAGACCTTCCAGTCATTCTGAGAGAAACTAAATAGCTGAACTTTCCAATAAAGCAACATTGGACTCAGTCTGGAGGAGAGTTTGCAAGCCTCCAAATCAGCATAAAGATATGTGGAGCAGTAAAATATGCAAGATGAGCTGAATTCAAGGAAAGAGCAAGTAATGGATTTGTGCTTATATAGTGTAACAAAACTTGGAAAATGTTCTATAGCCTTTCACATGGCTGTTGCCCCATCGGTAAGCTGTGGTGTGCTTATTTTTCCCTTCTTCTATTGCAGGAACCCCTCAGTGTGCCCCAGACCAGTTCCTGTGTGGGAACGGGCGTTGTATTGGTCAGAGGAAGCTGTGCAATGGAGCAAATGATTGTGGAGATGGCAGTGATGAGAGCCCGCATCAAAACTGCCGTAAGTCCTCCAGGTTCAGTCCTAAATATAAATGGAGGCACTGTGATGTGTGAGAATCTATCTGTTGTTGCTGAAGGATGTGTATAAGGAAGAAAGCCTGGGCTGTGATAATGGGAGAGAAGTGAAGACTGAGGAAAAAGGCCTTGGTGGTTTTGTCAGTTACATACTGCAGACAGGGAATAATGGGGAGAAGATTATGATCTCGGGTATCTAAGTTTGTCTGCAGAGACAGTGAAACCTAAAAGCATAGTATTCTGAGAAGCCTAAAAGCATATTATTTTGAGCTTCGTTGTTGCCTTTAGTTATGGCCTGCAGGGGAGAGTTCCAACTGTGTCCTCCCCCTCTTGCTCAGCCTGTTCTGAAGGGCAACTGCTGCCTGACAGCTGAGAACACAAGCAGCTGCCTTGTGGTTTCAGCTCGGTTGTCTTCACGTGATGTTCCTTTTGCAGGTCCACGAACAGGAGAGGAGAACTGCAATATCAACAATGGTGGCTGTGCTCAGAAGTGCCAGATGGTACGAGGGATGGTGCAGTGCACCTGCCACACGGGTTACAGGCTCCTGGAAGATGGCCGATCATGCCAAGGTGGGTTTTGGGAGCTGTAGCCTCCTCCCTGCTGCTTTGATGTGCTTGAAGCTGATGGCTATGGTAGGGTGCAAATCAGGGCACGGAAGCAGAAGCAGGCTGTTGATGAGATTTCCTGGCTTGTTGATGATCTCATGGTAACTTTCTCCCTTTGTAACATGCAGACGTGAATGAATGTGCTGAGGAAGGTTACTGCAGCCAAGGCTGTACCAACAGTGAGGGAGGCTTCCAGTGCTGGTGTGAGCAAGGCTACGAGCTGCGACCTGACAAGCGTAGCTGCAAAGCTCTAGGTAAAGAGAAGTTCAGCCTTATTCTGGGAGGGGAGTGTGTGTGGGGGGGTGTGTGTGTGTGTTGGTCCAGTTCTCATGATTTTGTCTCTAAGGCTTCATTGGCAGCATTATGCTGTTCACCAAACCAACATGTGGGGAAAAGGAAGTACCTGGATTTGTATTAGATATACCCAGGTTGTTGGTGAATCCCTGTGAAAATTTTGTGTGATTTTGACCATGGAGAGATACTTCACTGTTTCTTTTCCCTGCCAGCAGGACAGCTTTTGCCTTCTTTTCCTAGTCCCTGGTCATTCCTAGTGACCTAGACTCTGGGACAATAACAACCTCAAGCTGTTGCCGCTGTTCAGGAAGTGTCTTAACCTTTCCAGTCAGTTAGATTGTATCATACCTCCTTGTGATTTGACTCTTGATGCTGATCACCAGTCCTGAATGCTGTGAGTGGCTGCTGTATGGGTAGGTGCTGATTTTTAAGGACATCTATACACTTGTTTAACTTTATTCCTCAGTTCCTCTAATGTAGGAGTTGAGGAATTAGAAATTCCCTTTAAAGAATTAAGATTTAATTGGGAATTCCCCTAATTAAATCCATAAGGGATGTTGACAGTGTTTATCTTTTTTACCTCTGCAGTGGAGTACCTTCTGAGTTTATATCTGGCTGAGGCAGCTTTCAACTGTGTCTTGTCTGTGGTAGAAGATGTGGTAGATGTGTGTTTGTTTGGCTAGGAGATGGATATTAGAAAGCGAAACTAGTTAAGCTGCCAAGTGGCTGCCTAGTAGTATGGTTTCAGAGGCTCAGGTGAGGCAGGCTTATGTGGGACCTGGAATTATCACTTCTTGCTGAGTGACTGTTTGCCAAAAGGTTTAAAACTGCTCATGTTTGGGTTACAACTCTATATTGAGGATGTGAAGACAGCTCTCTGAACTGTTTTGCACTTGGGAGTTCTTGTTGTCTACTGCAAAACTATGTTCTGGGACTTGGTGTGGAGGGAATGGTCGGCAGGAGCCTGTCGAAGTAGTCTAATGTTGTCTTCCCATATATTCTCAGGGCCAGAGCCAGTGCTGCTCTTTGCCAACCGAATAGATATCCGACAAGTGTTGCCTCATCGCTCGGAGTATACACTGCTCCTGAACAACCTGGAAAATGCCATTGCCCTTGACTTCCACCACAGCAAGGAGCTGGTGTTTTGGTCTGATGTCACTCTTGATCGCATCATGAGGGCCAATCTGAATGGTAGCAATGTGGAAGAGGTGGTTTCCACAGGGCTGGAGAGCCCAGGTGCGTCACCACAAACAAGGCGAAAGCCTGGGGACTGACCCTGGTGTGAGAATGGGGGGGGTGGGTGGGTGTAGAAAAGTGGGTACCCAGCATTTGAAACGGGGTGCATCTCCCTGAGCAAGGGTATGGGTTGGATGGAATGGGTGTGAGATCGATGTCTGCCTGGAGTTAATCTTGGCTGATGGGGAAAGAGGCAGGAGGACTGAATTGAGCCTCTTCTGAGGGAAAGGGAGCTATTTTTCTCAGCAGATCCTGCTCCTGGTTTCATTCTGTCCTTAATTCTCCCCTGGAGATAGGTGGACTTGCTATTGACTGGATCCATGACAAATTATACTGGACAGACTCTGGGACATCTCGAATTGAAGTAGCAAACTTGGATGGCACTCACAGGAAAGTGCTTTTGTGGCAGAACCTGGAGAAACCCCGAGCAATTGCCCTACATCCTATGGAGGGGTGAGTGGAAACTTAGGACCCCAGTGAGCCCTCCATGCAAGTGCTTCCAGGTGAACACTGAAAACCCCATTCTTGGTCACAAAGTCTACCTCTGGGTTCAAGATTTCATTTTGTACTGCCAGTTTGGGGAACCTGGCAATGTTGGGGGCCTTCAGAGCCTTAATCTTATTCTGGCCCCTTCAGGTTTCACCAGCTTGAAAGTGCTGAGTGTTATCTTGTTGGCTGATACTTCTCCCTTGGCTGTGACCCAGTCTCATGCTCAGGGTCACTGAACTGATATTGTTTTGCCCTGATAAGGAGTGATGCTGGGTGCAGTATGTGGGACATGAGTTTTCTAGTCTGTCTCTCCCTGCCTTCTCCAGCACTATCTACTGGACTGACTGGGGGAACACTCCCCGCATTGAATATTCCAACATGGATGGCTCTAATCGGCGCATCATTGCGGATACACACCTCTTCTGGCCAAATGGACTGACCATTGACTATGCAGGACATCGAATGTACTGGGTGGATGCCAAACATCATGTCATTGAGAGGGCTGACCTCGATGGGCGGAACAGGAAGGCTGTTATTAGCCAAGGTAGGTAACAGGACTATCTATGGGCAGTGCTCTCTGCAGTAGAGAAGACAGAGTAGCACAGCACTACTCTGAGTTTCAGAGATACTGCTGCTTCTATGCTTGTCTCCTTTCACTGTGGGATGAATTCTGCTGCCACTGAGGAGTGGTGTTTGCTACGCAGTCTTCAGTGGACAAGAGGGAAGATTGTCTGTTATGTTAGTGTAAGTTGGATTTGAGCAGGTTGCCTATGACAAGGTCCAAGGAGTGGTGAAAGAGCTTTCCCTTGTCTCCTGCTAGCCTGAGTCCTGTTGGACCTGATCATATCCCTGGATTAAATGTCTATTACAGGCCTCCCACACCCATTTGCTATCACCGTATTTGAGGACAGTTTGTACTGGACAGACTGGCACACCAAGAGCATCAACAGTGCCAACAAATTCACAGGCAAGAACCAGGAGATCATCCGCAACAAACTCCACTTCCCTATGGACATCCACACGCTGCATCCCCAGCGTCAGCCAGCAGGTAACTGCAGAGAGGGTAGAGATACATCTGAGCCGCTCCACCTGCTGCCACCCACCCTGTAAAGCCGGGGGATGGCATGCCTGAACCCAGCCCAGCGACACATCCACTGCCTCCCTCCAGAGCTGCTGTGGATATTGGTCCATCCGGCAGTTTAGTTGAGGTCCCTCAGCCCCGGTAAGCTGCTGTTAGGTGTTACCACAGCTCCCCCTGCTGACACCTGGGAGAGGAGGCTTGTCAGTAAGAAATACTTGCGGCCTGTTTATGCAAGAGCTGTTTGGGGAGGCAAAAAAAGCCATAAGTGGGCACTAATAATGATTGACACCTCCCTTACTCCTCTTCAGTTGCTGTCATCTGCTCTAGAAGTGGATTGAGTTAGGTACTTTATTTTAAAATTGAGCCTTGCAAATGCTTTAGTTAGTTAAGTGCTTTAGTTTCTATGTTTTCCTTATTAGCTTCTGGGTAAACAAGTTATCTTATCCATGTGGGTCTTGACACCTCAACTGGTGTTTTTCCTCTTGTCTCTGCTCTTTGCTTTATGCGTGGTTGTCTTTGTCTTTGGCTACTTGAGCAGGGAGAAACCGTTGTGGGACCAACAATGGGGGCTGCACTCACCTCTGCCTGCCAAGCAGCAAGGATTACACCTGCGCCTGCCCCACGGGCTTCCGCAAGACCAGCAGCCATGCCTGCGCCCAGAGTAAGTGAGGTGGGACCACAGCCTGCATGCTCAGATGTTCAGCGGGTGGCAGAGGGTTGGCAATGGGACTAAGGAGCAGCAGTTGCTTCCAAGGAGGTAGAGCTGGATAGACTGAGTTGGTAGTTTCAAGGGCCCTGCCAGAGGATGCTTCACCTGATTGATGCATTTCCCAGTTCTGTTTCCCATTGCCTTCACTAGGCTTGATGGGTGGGGATGCAGTGAAGCTCCATCCTTGGGTCCTTATTTCAGGGCTGCTGGTGGTGCCACAGCTTATTGTTTCCCCAAAGCTCCCATAGGAGTTGCATCAGTAATGAACAAAGAATTCAGTGCTCTTGGTTGCCGCAGTTTCTCTTGGTTTGTAACCATGTGGAAGAATTAGTCTGTCTCCTAGATTCTCAATAGACAGCATAGCTATTTGGTTCGGAGGGAGGTCTATGCCGTTCTTTGAAGAATATGGTTGACTTTGGTCCCTCAGCATAGGTTAGCTCTGGGAGACGGGTCTCTACTACTCTGTTTCCCCCTGCCCAGCCCACCTTCCACCTCCCCAGTGATATTTTCTTACCAATAAAGTTCTGGGCTATGACCTGCCAGGGAGAGACAATGTAAGCGGTTAAGGTTGGATATAGCAGGGAATTGTCTGTGTCTATCACTGTGTTGTTGAACTTAGAGAAATTAAAAGAAGACCTTTCGACCTTTGATCAGGTCTTGACAAGTTCCTGCTTTTTGCCCGAAGGATGGACATCCGTCGGATCAGCTTTGACACAGATGACCTGTCAGATGATGTCATCCCCCTTGCTGATGTTCGCAGCGCTGTGGCTCTAGACTGGGACTCAAAGGACGACTATGTCTACTGGACAGATGTTAGCACTGACTCAATCAGCCGAGCGAAATGGGATGGATCGAGCCAGGAGGTACAGTGTTAACTACATGTGGAGGTCATCTAGTCAAGAGACTCCTTGAGCATCAGATTTGAAGACCCTGGGGCACACTGGCCTTAAGGGCCTGCAGTTCATGCTGGATTTGTTGTTCATTAGCTTGCATAGTTCTGGCTCTGAGGAGCCCTGAGATCACTGAAAACTTCATACACGTTTGTTGTATGTTCCCATTTGTATGGAAAACTTTGAACTGGGACACAAAGCATGTTGACTTGTGAGCTGCAGTCAGTTCCTTTGTTGTAGCCCTAAAATCTGAAAGGAAGAAGTATTAAATCCTCTGTTATGTACCACATTTGGAACAACAGCCATGCTCCATGGGAATGCTTTTGCACCTGCCCTTAGGCTAATGTTGCCATAAATGAAGGGAAAGGAGTTCAAAGTTTGGAGTTGCAGTTTGAACAGATATGGAAAATAGATATTTCTCAAAATGTAATATTTATTTCAACTTCTACATCCTTAATGCTCTCACATGGCATTGTTCTGCTTGGGCTTTTGCCTCTTGAAAGTTAACGGTCGTGAATGGGTAGTGCATTAGGCAAGTGCTTTCTCTCGAAGGTCTAATCTTACTAAGGATTTTTTTCCTTTTGTTTCTGTGTAGGTTGTGGTGGATACCAGCTTGGAAAGTCCAGCTGGACTGGCAATTGACTGGGTCACCAACAAACTATATTGGACTGATGCAGGTACTGGGATCCTCTGCTTTACCTAGGCTTCTGTCTTCCTAATTAGTCATGAACACTGAAAAACAGCTGACTCGTTCTGTCTCATTACAAATTTGCCTGGTTTTGTCTAGCAAAGTTTCATCTTGTGTGCTTCTAACAAAGTAGGAGCTGAGGTGAAATCCTTAGTTTAGTTCTCTTTGCAGTGCCCCCAGTATTAATTCTGTAGAAAGGTTTATAGCAGAAGTCAAGCCCCACTGTTGTCTTGCTGCAGAGCTTGTGATTGTGTGTGTTTGTGTGTTTACATATCCCCCAACAGTGCATGGCAGGGTGCAGCAGGTAGGATTTGGAAGATGTTCCCTTCTGGAGAGTCGTAGTTCAGACAGATGTAAAGTCATTCTTTTCTAGCTGATCTCTCATGCCCGTGTAGATACTTTGGGGGCTTAGAAAGGGGCTCGCTTACATTCCTACAGGACTCATCACCAGTGACAGCCACAGAGGTGACTTAAGAGGTCTAATGGAGGGTGACACTTTAAGCCATGTTTCTTACCTATCTTCCAGCTATGAACAGAGATTGACAGAGGGAAAGAATGCATTGTTGTAGATATGTTTTTTGCCTTGGTTCTTGTGCTTCCAGTGGTCTCTGATCTCTCTTGTTCTCTCTCTTGACTTTTGTAGGAACAGATCGGATAGAGGTCTCCAACACAGATGGAACCATGAGAACTGTTTTAATCTGGGAGAATTTAGACCGACCTAGAGATATCGTGGTGGACCCAGTTGGAGGGTGAGAGACTCTTTTTCTTTTTTTCTGGGATGGCATGGCAATTCTTCCATGTCTAAAGGTCTTTGATTTTTGGCAGTCGACTTTCTCTCTGGTGCCATTGTTATACATTCTGCCAAAGACTGCAATTAGAGACTAGATTTTGGATGCTAGTGGAACAAGATAAGCAGGGGTGATTGTCTGCTGTGCTGTATAGTGTACAGGAGATGGCCATTGGTGTCATTTGTTTATCCTTGAGACATAATAACTAAAGATGTGGTACAAAAATATTGAGAGTGAGGCCATCTAGATCTTTTCTGTTTCTATTTCACACCTGTTGAATCTGTGTTCAAGCTCTCTGCTTATCAACCAGAGTTCAGTCAGAAGGATCTCCTCAGGTGAATTACTGCTAATCTCAAGCAAGCTGTAACTTTAGTGGCCTCTTGGCTTCAAAGAGCTGTGTCAAAGTATTGAGGGATCAACTATGCCATGTAAAGCAAACCTGAATAGAGTAACTGAAATAAATGGTTTCAATCACAAGATTTTGCTTCCGAATCGTAAGACCTTGTAGAGCTGGGGATAGGGTAGATAGGAAGAAGCTTGCCAGGCATTGCTTTAGAAGCACTGAAGGTCTTGAATAAAAGTGTGCTGTTCTTTCCTTGAGTGGGTTGCTGGAAGACCAATGCAGCAAGAGTATAAAGGGCCAATGGTGGAGACTGGTAAATAATTGGTTAATTTTTAGACCTTGATTTATTAGCTTGAACTTTTTCCTCCGTGTTGTAATTAGACCAGCACATGAGCAGTGGAAGTGATATAAATTTGAGTATGATCTTAGGTACATTACAAGAAGCCAAGGCTGGACACAAGTACAATATTAGCCTAATGATGCTTTCTGCTAGGGCCTGAAGGCACCAGGCTCTCTTGTTTGTAACACAGCCTGGCCATAGTGGCAGTGAAGGAGTGTAGGCATTCACTTCTGTCTGGGCTTGTGTTCAGGTTCATGTACTGGACCGACTGGGGAGCCAGCCCAAAAATTGAGCGTGCTGGTATGGATGCCTCAAACCGCTTGGTGATCATTTCCTCCAACCTGACATGGCCAAATGGCTTGGCCATTGACTATGAGTCACAGCGCTTGTACTGGGCAGATGCAGGCATGAAGACCATCGAGTATGCCAGTCTGGATGGAAGCAACAGGAAGGTAAGGAAGATATCTTTGAAGGGGGGAGTCTGGGAGCCTGAGGTGTAAATCCTAGAGCACAGAGTGCTGATGGCCTCTGCCTCTCTTTCCAGTTGAAAGTGAAATGTCCAAATCAAGACATGCTGAGCTACTTTCACTGGGAGAGAAGAGCTCCTTTTCAGTTGCAAACTGTGTGTGAGGGCTGAGGTTGCACCTCACTCTCCTTTTGCTGTGACTGTACAATATGGTGTTGAGAGGGGGCAAGGGAAGCCTCTTCCCCTTAGTGACTTCTTAGTAATGTTTTTTCGGGGGGCTGGGGGTAATCTGACCAGGTGCTGATTGGGAGCAATCTGCCTCACCCCTTTGGACTTACTCTTTATGGCGAGAGAATCTACTGGACAGACTGGCAGGCCAAAAGCATCCAGAGCGCAGACAGAAGGACTGGGCAGGCTCGGGAAACGCTGCAGGACAATCTGGAGAATCTTATGGATATTCATGTTTTCCACCGGCACAGGCCACCAGGTACAGAGCTTGCCCCAAGCCACGCTGAGCTGAGAGCTTGCTCAAGTTCTGGTATGTGGCACCGCTCTCTTGCAAGGACCTGACCATCTGTCAGTCCTCCATGCATTTAGTCTCTGGGTGGAATATGAGAGCATGAGAATAACTCTCAGCTTGGTATTTAAAGGCATTCTAGAATGCATTTCTGTAGCTGATGCATCCCTTTTTTGTGCCTGTGCTACTGGCTTATGGATTTCTCATCCTCTTTCTTATAGTACATACAGCCTGTGAAGTTAACAATGGAGGCTGCAGTCACCTGTGCCTTTTGGCACCTCTTCCAAAAGGTTACAGCTGTACCTGCCCTACTGGGATCAACCTGCAGTCTGATGGCAAGACCTGCTCCCCTGGTGAGTCCTCTCTGTAGGATGCTCATTGCGATTTTGTATCACAGCAACATTTTGTTCCTGTCCTGTTAGACAACAAAATTCACTTTTATATGCTTTACCCCTTGAAAAAAAAAGTGATGCCTGTACCTTCAATTTGAGTGGAAATTACTATGAAGAAGCTTACTGATAACTGGACTGATGCAAAAGAAATTTTTCTTGAAATTATGTTGGTCAACTAAACCAGATGTCACATTTTTTCCCTATACTTTTGCCCTAATCTTGAGGTGGATTCTTTTTTAACTACAAGGTGCTATGTTGTTTAATAGGCCCGTACAGACTTCTCCCATGGGCCCTCTTTGTGAGGATTGTGGAAGGCACTCAGCTTCAGGCTGTGGTACATCCACTTTTTCTCTTTACCAGGAAAAAACTGACTCTTAATTCCCATTTCCCACACATATTAGCAGAAGTAACTCTTTTATGAGTGTACTCCTTTTCAACTTGGATGTAAAAAAGCTTTCAATAATATTCAATAAAGCTTTTGTACCCACACTCCCCATAAAATCTGCCTGAGACTCCCCTTTTCCACTGAAGAACGTTCCAGAACGTTCAATAAATGATGTCCGTGGCTGACTGAACTTGTTTCTCCCTAATATCTGTCCATTTCCAACTCTCTGCAGGAATGACAAGCTTTCTGATCTTCGCCAGAAGGACTGACATCCGAATGGTCTCTCTGGATATTCCCTACTTTGCAGATGTTGTTGTCTCAGTAAATGTCACCATGAAGAACACCATTGCAATTGGAGTGGATCCTCGTGAAGGTCTCAACTTTTTAGTGTATCCAACCGCCTGTTTGAAAGGCGATAAGTGACTTCATATGTAAATGTCTGAGTGAAAATCCGGATCTTACTGGAGGTTGTGAATTTGGGTAGTGGTGGTTTGGTGTTTGTGGGTTTTTGTTTTTTGGTATGTGTGTGATGGTTTTTTGTTGTTGATTAGTTGGTTGGTTTTAGTATGTGCTGCAAATATTCCTTTCTGGTCAGGAGAAACGTGCCTGCTATATTGATAGAGGTTCCCATGCATTTCTGATTTAAGAAAGCTTTCCTCCTGCTGCTGAAGCCTTTTACAGCAGTAGAACTGAGACTCTGGCTGTTTGTGTATACTAAACATCTGATGCTGTGCTGGATGTAAACTCACTGTTGTACAGTAAGGTAGATTATCTGACTGCTGTCCTCTGGCATGTTTTGAGAAATCAGATATGGGACTCTATACCACTAGCTGGTAATATGTTATGTGTTCTTTGGCCTTGAGTAAAGGTCGGAGTGCCAGTAATCCTACATGTTTTGGGGAGGACTGGAACAAGATAATTTGTACTGGTTTATAACTCTAGCTTAATAGTCCTGTGCTGCTCTTAGTCTGTGCTGTCAGATCTGTTTTGAATGGAGTAGCTGGTAGTCAGAGACTTGGATCTGTTTTTTAAGGATTTCACTATTTGGTTCATAAAATTGTAGAATAGTTTGGGTTGGAAGGGACCTTTAGAGGTCATCTAGTCCAACCCCCCTGCAATGAGCAGAGATATCTCCAACTAGATCAGGTTGCTCAGAGCCCCATCCAGCCTGGCCTTGAATGTTTCCAGGGATGGGGCATCTACCACCTCTCTGGGCAACATGTTCCAGTGTTTCACCACGCCCATAGTAAAAAATTTCTTCCTCATGTGTAGCCTGAGTCTCCCCTCTTTTACTTTAAAACCATTACCCCTTGTCGTATCGCAACAGGCCCTACTAAAAAGTCTGTCCCCATCTTTCTTACAGCCCCTTTTAAGTACTGAAAGGCCGCGATAAGATCTCCCCGGAGCCTTCTCCAGGCTGAACAACCCCAACTCTCTCAGCCCTTCCTCACAGGAGAGGTGTTCTATCTCTCTGATCATTTTTGTGGCCCTTTCAGGCTTTGGTTTGGACTTTTTTTTTTTTTTAAGTTTCTCTTTCTTCTTCCGCTCAGGAAAGGTTTACTGGTCAGACAGCACACTGCGGAAAATTAGCCGGGCTGCCCTTGATGGCTCACAATTTGAGGACATCATCACTACAGGTAAGAGAGATTTTGGCTTGTGAGCCTCTCACCTCCATGCAGCATGAGGAGAGAGATTCTCTGATACCCTGGGAGAATAATCTTTAAGTTTTTGGCGAAGGGCAAGTGAAGCCTAAAGTAACTGTGTGTTGAGGTGCAGAAGGGGAATATGGGAAGTTCCTGACTAAGCTGGGAGGATGAGCAGTGACCAATACACCTTTCTGTTTTCTCAGGTCTGTTGACTACAGATGGGCTGGCTGTGGATGCTATTGGCAGAAAGATATATTGGACAGATACAGGAACAAACCGGATTGAAGTGGGCAACCTCGATGGCTCCATGAGGAAAGTCTTGGTCTGGCAGAACCTGGATAGCCCTCGGGCAATAGCTTTGTACCACGAGATGGGGTTAGTGTTGTCAAGAGGCTATCTAGGAGTTAGAACAGGACTTCTGACCTCTGTTTTCATACTACTTGCTGGTTTTTCCTCAGGTATATGTACTGGACAGACTGGGGTGAGAATGCGAAGCTGGAACGTGCTGGGATGGATGGCTCTGGACGTGTGTTGTTGATCAGCAACAACCTGGGCTGGCCTAATGGACTGGCAGTGGATAAGGCTGGGTCCCAGCTGCTCTGGGCTGATGCGCACACTGAGGTCTGATTCTGTTCTTAGCATTGTTTGTCATTGGGTCTTTGGTAGCCTGAGGCTGTTTTGAAGCTCTTGAGCTCAAAAGAGCAAGGAGAACAAAAGCTTTTATGACAGTATGGGCTATGGGGAGAGTGGACTTGAATAATGTCACTTGTTTAGACTCTGTTTCCCACTTGATATAGTGATTGCTAGTGAGAGAATCAGTGTTTTGAGTATGGGGCTGATGTTTACTTCTTTCTTTAGCGGATTGAGGCTGCAGATCTCAATGGTGCTAACCGCCACACCCTGCTGTCTCCAGTGCAACATCCCTATGGCCTCACTTTGCTGGACTCTTACATCTACTGGACTGACTGGCAAACTCGCAGCATTCACAGGGCTGACAAGGACACTGGTGCCAATGTCATCTTGGTGAGGACAAACCTACCTGGCCTCATGGACATTCAGGCTGTTGATAGGACACGGCCCCTAGGTGAGTTGCTAGGCTGCTCACAAATCAGGGGATGTCTGTGGTGATGAGGGCAGCCCTTCAGACCTGTCATTGAAGAGAGTCCTTTGGTGTAGAGCATGAGTGACAGAGGAACTTCTCAAAAATCACCTCTCCTCTCCCTCTCCTCTCCCTCTCCTCTCCCTCTCCTCTCCCTCTCCTCTCCCTCTCCTTTTTTCTCTTGTTTAACTATTTTTGCACTTCTCCCTATTTACCCAGCTCCATAGGTCTGGTGTTTGTCTGTTACTGCATTGTGATCTCCTTCATTCCATTTATTTTACTGGATTGCACTGACAACCTCATTCTCATACACAGCAGAGCCACTTTCTTAGGAGAACTGAATGAGTCATGCCCAATTAGGCTCCACCAGAGTCTACTGGCATTGGCACTAATTCCTCTTGAGCTAGTTACTGGAACCTTATTTCAAGTTCTAGTTACTTTTTTCACTAACCATTGCAGGCTTCATCTTCCTGTCTGCCACTTGCTCTATAAAATCTGCTGCTTTAGTTGTTTTTAATATATCATGCTCTTCCACAATTCTGTGCCAGAGTCAGATTCCTTACGTTACTGTTTGTGGATCCTGTACGACCCCATCTTGCCTCCTTGCTCTTCAGCGGGAGTTGTTGTGCTGTGCTGTATTTTGGTGGAATTTCTCCAGTATGTACTTCTACAGAAAACTCTGTGCTGCTTCTCCTGTGGCTACTAACAGCATAACATCGGTGTTGACAGTATAACTTCACGATGTAACTTAAAGCTAACCAAAACTCTGGCTGTCTGGGATTGGGGCTTTTTTTTGGGGGGGGTGTTGTGTTTTTGTGTGGGTTGCTTTTTTTTTTCAATTGAAAAAAAAAATGACCCTAATATGTCAGGCGTTTTCAGCAGGCTTCTCTGATGCCTTTGTTTACTTGCCACTGCGCACAGTTAAGTTGAAACAGAAGCTTCTTTGTAAGCCTGGCCTCTGGTGCATTGTCACGCTGCTTCCCCACAGGGTTGGATCTTTTTGTCAGCATTACCATTTGCAACAATAATAAAGCTGAACTGCAGTTGTGTGTATCTATCAGCATTTGGCTGTTCCTTTTCTATGGGAAAATTATGATGAGCAAGGAATGCAGGTCAAGATTTTGCTCTTAACGATCCCTCTTCTTCTGTGCCTTGCTGTTCTCCGTACCCAACCATGCGCCCACCACAAATCTTGGAGGGCAGAGAGGCAGTCTTTGTATGAAGGGCTGTAGATTCCCAGCAGGGCTGGGGTGGTGAGGGTGAGCTCAGCTGTTAGCAAGTTGTGCGTGTATGTAGCCTTTAAAATAAATCTTTGGTCTGTGGGACCACACTGATCCTTCATCTATGGTTTCCCTATTTCTAAAGGCTTCAATAAATGTGGATTTCGTAATGGTGGCTGCTCCCACCTTTGCTTGCCTCACCCCACTGGCTTCTCCTGTGCCTGCCCCACTGGCATCCAGCTGAAGAGAGACGAGCAGACATGTGACTCTTCTCCAGAGACCTACCTACTTTTCTCTAGCCGTGCTTCCATCCGTCGTATCTCACTGGACACCAGTGACCACACAGATGTGCACATACCTGTCCCTGAGCTGAACAATGTCATTTCTCTGGACTATGATAGTGTGGATGGCAAGATTTACTACACAGACGTATTTCTTGATGTCATCAGGTGGGTGCCAGCCATCTGCTTGACCAGTGCCCAGGTAACCCAGCTACTTGTACTGGTTGTGCCGCGGTGAGCTGGGGAGTGTGTCACTAAGTTGGGGAGACTGAGATGCTGGCAGTACACCGCTACTTACACCTTATCTTTGGTACACAGCGTCGTGTGTATCACTGAACTAAATGCTGACGGTGTGTTTAGCCTGGCGGAGAGTGTGGAGAAAAATGTATTAGGGAGGTACCATTATGGTGGTTGATGGGGATCACATATGGAGGTGTGAAGGCTTTCTGGAAGCTACCTGTCCCTCACTGCCATTTGTCATTGATTTCCATCCAGGCGGTCTGATCTGAATGGCAGCAACATGGAGACCGTCATTGGTCAGGGTCTGAAGACCACAGATGGCCTGGCAGTAGACTGGGTTGCCAGGAACCTCTACTGGACAGACACAGGACGCAATACCATAGAGGTAGCTAGGCTGGATGGAAGCTCCAGGAAAGTGCTGATCAACAACAGCCTGGATGAGCCCCGAGCCATTGCTGTCTTTCCCAAGAAGGGGTAAGTACGGGGTATTGGTGTGGCTGGGAGAAGGGCTGTGCAGAGGCAGCTTGGAAGAGGAAGTTTGTGGGAGGAAGAAGAGATGTGCCATGTGAGTCTGCAGGTACAGGCAAGGGGCTGCCTCTGAGTGACAGATGTAATCAGGCAGACAGTGGATTTGAAGGTTGAGCAGATAGCTGGGAGAAGCAAGATGTAGACCACATGATCTTTTTTGAAGAATCTGGCAGTTAAATTCATAACTAAAGCTAAATGAAACGTCATTTTCTTCTTACACTTGCCTTTTATCTCTTCAGATACCTCTTCTGGACAGATTGGGGTCACATTGCTAAAATTGAACGGGCAAACTTGGATGGCTCTGAACGTAAAATCCTGATTAACACTGACCTAGGATGGCCAAATGGATTGACTTTGGATTATGACACCAGGAGGTCAGTGAAGGATTTTCTTATACTTGCATAGGGTTAAGGAATGTAATTATTTTTTATGCCTTCTTAGCTTGGTTTATTGGAGTAGGGTTGTGGGGTTTGGTATTGTGCTTTTTTTTTTTTTTCCCCTCTGATCCATCTTGGCTAGCAAATTACTAGAAAGGAAGGAGGGATTGTATAGATGGAAGCTCACATCTTTCCCTGTTCCTCCAGAATTTACTGGGTGGATGCACATCTTGATCGCATAGAGAGTTGTGATCTCAATGGGAAGCTGCGGCAAGTGCTGGTCAGCCAGGTGTCACATCCCTTTGCTCTGACACAGGTAAGATGATTTTCCTGCTGCCACCATTCTCCCTGACATGCTGATGAGTTGGACAGTGGGGCCTGGGGACAGGGAAATCTTATAGTCTGGGGAAACCAAGATGGCTGAGGGGATAGTACTTAACTCTTCTGTGGAGCTAGTGAAGAAGGTTTGTCTGAACTCCTGTGGGGTGTGGACAGTCATCTGCTTTATGACAAGAGGGGAGGGGGTTGAAAAGGCCTTTGTTTGGGGCCTTCTGCCACTGGGGATGTGTTTTATAGGTGTCCTGTGTCTACATGGCTAAACATGTGCTTTTTCTTTGCTGGGTCCCTGAGCAGCAGGATAGATGGATATACTGGACTGACTGGCAAACCAAATCTATCCAGAGAGTGGACAAATACTCTGGGCGGAACAAAGAGACAGTCCTGGCCAATGTTGAGGGACTGATGGATATCATTGTGGTTTCACCTCAGAGACAGACAGGTAAATAGGAGGACCTTGATTCAGGCAAATGCTAATTGGAGATGAAAAGCACTCTGGAACCACTGTGCTACTGTAGATGTCAAGCAAGATTGGCATCTTTTCTTGTACTCAAGTTGTTAATGCACCTTCCCTTGGCACATTCCTTGTCTGCCTGTGACAGTTCAGTTAAATACATCTTAATGGTGTTGTGTTACAGCTTTGATTAGCAAACATCACTCCCTGTGGTGTTCATTTGACGTTGTGTTAAAACAGAAGAATGTGAGCTGTTTTTTTTTTAATCTGTTCAGCTGTGTTGACTGGCCTCCTGTCTAATGATTTCCAGCGCCTTCCTTTCAATATTGCCCTAATCCTACCAGTGTCTGGCTATTGTTATCACTTTCTTAGCAGTCAGATGAAGGGCATGTGCCAGAGCATAGTAACTTGCTGGAGTTCTAGGAAGTGTCTCTGGCTGAGCTGGAAGAGAAGTTGTTGCTCTGAGCTCCTACCTGGTTATCTACAACATCTCTAGCAACTTGCTTGTTCTTTCCAGGTACTAATGCTTGCGGAGTGAACAATGGAGGCTGCACTCACCTCTGCTTTGCCAGGGCTTCTGACTTTGTCTGCGCATGTCCGGATGAACCAGATGGGCGGCCCTGTTCTACTAGTGAGTTTACTGAGTGTCACTAGGGTAGTAGCTTCCGTAAGTGAGCCACTGCCACTGCTTATGCAATGGCAGGGACAACCAGAGCATCTGAAGCTCTTCAGTGTATAAAAACTTATGCGGAGTCATATACTGGAAGTCAGGCAGTTGTGAGCAACAGAGCCTTCTTCTGTCTTTTTTGCTAACAGACTGGGTTTGAGATGGGAAAGCTGCTCATATAGGCCATTTTGGAAACTCTCCATAGCTTACTGGACTTGTTCATCTGTCCTACAAATTTGGGGTCCTACTTACTTTTCTCTGTTGCTCTAGTTCCTGGTGTGATGCCCCCTCGTCCTGAGCCCACCAGTGCAAGTGAGAGAAGTCAGACACCACCTGGCAGAGTAGGAACCTCAACAACCAAACCTCTCACATCCCTGGAAGCAGTGCAAGGAAAGTACGTGCTCATGTTCTCTTGGAATTGGGGTGTGAAAGTCACAGCTTGTGCAAGGTGCAACATGAAGGCCCTGTCTGGTTGACATCATCCACGTGTACCTCTTCCTAGCCAAAAGAGGCAATTCCAGCTCCAGAATTCACCTACATAATGGGGAAAACCGTTTTGACAAAGAATGCAGAACACTGCATCTCTTGCCGGCTCAACAGAGATCTTTCTGTCCTGTTGAAAAGTGTGTCTAGGCTGACTGTGCTGAAGTGTTAAAATCCTCCTGAAACCATATCATTAATTTGATTGATTTCTGAAGTCCTAATTTTGAGAGCTTATTTCTGAAAGGAGGAGAGGAGAGTCTGTTGCTTTAATTCACTGAGACATCTCAGACCTGACCCAGACATCTGGGGAAGTGGTTCTGCCCTGGCTGCAAAGAGAGAGCTTGTTTGGGGTAGGACAGAACCTTTGCAGCTCAAACATATAAGTTACAGTGCAGGTAGTTAAGAGACTTTTTTCCTCTAATTCCCTACAGGCTGCTATTTCTGCTACCCAGCAAAAACAACAATGAAAACAAACAAACAAAACACAACAAAAAAAACCCACACACAACAACAAAAGCCTGCATGTTCTTAAATATGTGGCTGAGTTATTTACAAGGCAAAACTTTCACTTTGATTATGATGTGTTGGACAGAAAGATGTTTGCTCATTCTAGGATGTTCTGATTTCTTTCTTCAGCACTGATGCTGAAATTCTCATAGCTAGATATATGTATGTGCACCTCTGTACCCAAGAGGTTAATTTAGAATGCATCGGATATAAAGATATTGCAGACCTATACTTTATATATATTATATACACTCACACTCCCCTATATATGTGTATATGACCCTCGCTCCTCTGGATACAGAAGAGTATCGAAGAATCACACACAGAATCGACTGGGTTG
>VWYH01007034.1:2860481-2928720 GCA_013399365.1 Pampusana beccarii | reverse complement strand
CATTTAATGTGTTTGGACATGTTGGAAGTAAATAGTAACTGTTATCAACCTGAAAGAATGTCTTAGTGACATAAACAGTGTCTATATGGTTCTTTAAAAGATTATTTTCACTTAATAGCATGTTTTAGGGGTAAACTACAGCCCTAGTTACTGACGTTCCATGGTGGTTTTTTTTTCTGAATTTAGTGAACTAATTATCATTTTAGTCCTAGACCTTAAATTGCCCTAAGCATCCACCAGTTTACTGCAAGTGCGGTATTAAAGTACCCAGTCCTGTACTGACCATCATACTGAGCATCTCTGAGGGGTTGTCCTGAAGTGGGTGAACACCAAACACCAGGAAAAAATGCGAACGCACGGAAAAAAAAGACAGAAAGCACAGCTGTGTGCACTTTGTGTGTTTTCTATAACACATCAAGTATAGGTAAGGAAAGATGATATAACTTTTAAAATTGTTCAGTTTTAAAACTAATTATTTTATGCCATCAACTAAACATCACATTGATTTCCTTGAATAGCAAAGCCATTTAAAGAGGTTCCTGCTGCCCTCTGTCCCCAAACCTTTCCTCCCTTTTTTTGCCTTGTCCCACCTTTTTGCCTTTTCCCTCAGTGCAGATGGAGAGATCCACAATTCCATTGAAGGCCGAGGCAGCCAGCCACCCGAACAGGGAGCTCAGAGAAGACAAGCTGCTACTCTGCTCCCATCAAGCTTGAAATACAGTTTTCAAGATTCCCTTCGTCATTATTTTTCTACTTTCTATTAGGCCACATGCCACAGATTTCCCTGTGAACAGCATCTGGCGTTGCTTATATATATAAAATATGTATGTATGTGTTGCCTCGGGTTGTCACGTTGTTGGCAAGCTGGAGGGAGTTCAGACCTGGTCAGGGTCTGATGCGAGTCCTCCAAGGCGCTTTACACTTTCAGTACATCAAACCTGTCAGCAGCATTTTACCACTTTGTGATCCAGCAGAACAATCCTTGCTCCTTTCCATCCCAGGATGGCTCTGTCCCTCCCGATAAAGGATTTCTCCGGGTAAACAAGAACGCTCTTAAATTGCCTTCGCCGCCTGTGGCACGTTGCCATAATACTGCCAGAAAGCCCAGCCAACGCGAGATTTATTTACTGCCGTTCTTTGGTTTTCCTGAATGACGGATAAGAGGATCAATAATCAAAAAGCTGTTTGGGATATCCATCCACGTTAAGAACTTCATCGAAAAGTGCGTGTGTCTAAAAGCATCCGAGAATCCGTGCTCTTTGGCTCTGTCGGAGACGTCTGTTGGTATCGCCTAATAAATCAACAGCTTCAGCCTAGATAGATCCTATGATCTTTGCTTACAAAAACAAGCGGCAGCCGCAAGCTTTGGCTGATGTCTCCATCCCTCCCGACAGCAGAGGGTGCCCGGGGCCCAGGAATCCTGCGCCAGAGGCATCGCCTGGGGCCATCGAGCTCCCCAAGGGCTCACACAGCCAGAAATTCCGTGTCAGCAGAAAAGACACCAAAGGCCAGACACCGTTCTTCATGCACATCATAGAACAGAATATCTTAAGTCAGAAGGGACTCATAAGGATCATCAAGTCCAACTCCCTGCTCTTCACAGAACTATTTAAACTTAAACCACACGAGTGCCATCTAGATCCCCTCGAACTCTGACAGGTGTTTCCAATGCTCGTTGGAAAACAGAAACTTTTCCGATAACTTTTGGAAACCTTTAAAAAATTTAACATCCTTAATACCCTTAGGCAAGGAGTTCTGAAGATCAAATGCTTATTATGTGAACGATCACCTCTTTGGGGGCTGTTTCGAAGATATTCCTTCGATGCTTTTTTTGGTTTCCAAAAAGGGAGGAGGGGTGAGGAAGGAAATTTTTCTAGCCTGTATGATTTACTTTGGGTTATCACACATGCCTGTTGCACAGTTTGTTGTGTGTTTCCCTAGAAAGCACAATCCTGGGGGCAGAAGCAGGGTAGTGCAGGGACAGGAATGGTGACTGCATCTGCCGTTGTCTTCCTAGTGACACTAGGGATATAGGTATCTATATATACATATATATCTATATATATTTAGCTAGGAAAAGCTGAGTTGTGAATGCCCCTGTGCTTGCTTTGAAAGGGCAGCCTTCTTGTCTCCCCTTAGGGGACACGTAGACCCAGCGAGCTGTCACTGCGTGACCCTGTGCCCGCAGCGCTTGGCTGAGCCCGACGCAGCGATGCTGCTTAATTGGAGCTTTTAATGCGCCGCGGAGCTGGTGCGCGAAGGGTTTGTTGCGAGGACGCTTAGGACCCAGGGGAAGCGCTGAAGAGCCTGGCTGGGCTCACAGGAGCTCCTGCCTCCCCGGCCGGGACTTCTCAGGTGTCCTGGTACGGCGGCGCCGCGCGAGGGCCTCCTGGCAGCTCCCCCTTCCCCATGCCGGTCCTCTGAGCCCCCCGGGCACCCATGCGCTCGCCCAGGGACCGCTCTGCACCATGAACGACCAGTACCACCGAGCAGCCCGGGATGGGTACCTGGACCTCCTGAAGGAGGCCACCAAGAAGGACCTGAACTCGCCGGACGAGGATGGCATGACCCCCACGCTATGGGCTGCCTACCACGGCAACCTGGACGCCCTGCGCCTCATCGTCAGCAGAGGGTGAGTGCGGGGGAACGCACGGTGCGGGGCTGGGGGGAGCGGCTGGGGCCCCCTCTTTCCCCCTTCTCTGCTCGCAGGTCAGTGTGGGTGCAGGTGCCCCACAGAACGATGGGTTCTGTCCAGAACACCCCCCCCCAAGTCCTCCCCGCTGGTGTTTTTCTCTCCCTGTAGTGCTTTGAGTCTGATTCAATGCTCCCGATCGCAGCTCTGGGTATTCCCAGCTCCTCTGAGCCTGCAACCCCTCCTGCCCCAAATCCTGCCTGCAGCCCCCCATGTGGGGCTGGGACCCCCTGGAAGAGCTTTGTAGTTCTGAGTCGGGTCCTGGAAAGACAGGCAGAGCTGAGAAGCTGCCACATCAGGTCACTGCCACGAAAAATAGCCCCTTTAAAAGGCAGAATAACTGCTCCTTCTGTCCCTAGGGCTGCTCACGCAGGGGTGTCTGCAGTGCCAGCTGGCAGCAGGTGACACTTGAGTGTTTTACCCGAGGCGAGGTTTGAATATGTGAATCCCAGGCAGCCTGTTGTGCACCTGGAGCCCAGGAAATTCAGCTGCAGGTTCTACAAGAACAGATTTCTTTAAGCTCAGTCTCTCCAGCGGGGGCTGCTCGATGCGGATGTGTCTCTCCTGGTCCCTCACCCTGGGATGACAAACTGCAGGGTGACTGGCTCTGTACACGGGGATGTGGTGGAGAGAGGGCAGTGGGGTTGAGGGGGCTGGTCAGGCTGGAGTGATCTACATCGTGGTGTTGGGGGAACCGCACAGGGAGGTCTGTGCTAAGGCGAATCTGCTCCTGTTCCCGGTGCTTCCTTCCCACTCCGGTTGCTTCTCTGAGCACCTCATCCAAGGTGGGGTGGCCTCTGCCTTGTGCTGAGGGATGGCTGGTGCCACTGGTTTTGATTTATTTCTAATATTGAGGAATGGCGCTGGGGCTGGCAGCCTGGATGTACATCGTGCCTCCTTGGAAGGGCTTTGCTGCTGCACGTTGGGTCAGGGCTCGGTGGGGCCACCAGCTCCCAAAAAGAGATTTTCTGCATCTACCCTGGGCTGCGTTTGCAGCTCTCACAGCCCATCGGTTGTGGCTCTGCTGAGCCTGTTCCTGGGCTCTCAACTTTTTTGGATACTCCGGTTTGCTTGTACAAAACCTTCAGTCAGCTCCCCTGGCCCTGGTTTGCAGGCAGAGCTCCCACACACATTTCTGCCCTTCCCTCATAAAGCATTTTCTTTTCAGATCCTGGGTTCAGAAACGCTGTGGACAGAGTCACTTTAAGTCCTGATGCAATAGGGGTGTGCTCAGGAAGAGGTGATTTCAGAGTCTGGAGGGGAGAGAGCAAGAAACCACTCCGAGCAGTGCACCTTAAGATGCATGAGTTAGAAATGGTTCCAAAGACCCTTTAACAGCCACAAATTCAGTCTGAAAGGCCCTTGCCCCGGAGGAACAGTGCAAGGGCTTTCTAGAGGGGTGTTTGTCCAGGGCATGGGCCTTTCAGACTGACTTTATATCTCCTTCTATTATTATATCTCCCTATATTGCCTGCCTCCACCACAGGACACCCACGCCAGCAGTTTCTGCCTCTCCACAAAGCCCAAGGGCTGCTTTTCTGGAGCGGCCCCTTTTATAAATTCACATTGGATTAAAAGGTTCTTGTGAGCTCAATCATGTCCGAGCGCAGCTTGGCTGCTGTTTAATTAACAGCCTGGTATACATTTATTCCTGCCGGGGAAAATAGCCTGGTTAAAAGCCCAGTGCCCTTTACGTGATGGATGGTGGAGCAAAGCGTGTGTCTGCGGGGCTGGAGGATGTGTTTACATCCCTGCGTTCATCTCCATGTGTCAGATCCTTGCTTAGGACCATGTAGAGATGAGTGGAGCCTCTTTGCCCCACAGCTCAACTTGGTGCAGGGGCAAACACACCTCTGCCCCCCGGGATGGCATTGGGCCTGCGAGAGGCAGGAAAGCTCTGGCCTGGGGACACAGGTGGCAGAGAGGGGACATCCTGCATGAGAGCCTGTGGGTAGACTGCCATTTCCTGCGAGTGCTTAGGATGGTGTGCAACGGTATTTAAGTCTTGGTCAGATATGAAGCTTAATTCTGTGTTGGATGTGTTACTATTGCACCTGCACTATAACAATTGGGAGGTGAGAGGGGAGAACTCCTCAGTGTCCCCAAACATCAGGGCATGTCTCTCTGGTCTCTGCTGTCGAAAGATGTCCTCCTTCGGCACAGAGAGCCCTAGTCCCTGGAGGATGTGAAGGCTTTAGGGCTGGGCTGGTTCTGTGTGGGGATGGGGTGGGAGCAAAATTTGGGATCTGAGGGGGCTGGTCAGCCTCCGATGGGGCTGCAGGGGGTGCCGAGGCATGGGGGTGGTGGGGAAGCAAGAAACACCAAATCCTCCTTGCCAGCACTGAGCAGCGGCACTGGTGCCCAGACAAGCTGGGATGTTGAGTGCTGGGGCCAGGCTGCTGGGAAATAAATGTCCCAGTGATGCTAGAGGGACCCTGAGAGGACAGGGCTGTGGGAGGGGGCTGCTGGGGGCACAAATCACAGCTCTGGTTGTCGTGCCCTGCTGGGCTGATGGATATTTAGGGTTATGTGGGCTCTGTTGTTGCTGAGGGAGCCTCATTCATGTGCCGGCTTGTTCAGCAGATGGTGGTGTAGGGCTGAAACGTAGAGAGGAAAAGAAACTATAATAAATCCATTGGTGGATCCTTGAGGAAAGTTCATTGTCTCACCCCACACTGAAGGGGTAGCGAAGCAGGTTTATGGCTCTGTCCACATGTCTGTGGCTCCGCGCCACTTTTGCATGGAGATGGAGGGAGGGTTTGGGATGGAGGGACGAGTGGTGGCTCATCCGTCTTCTTTGCAACACAAAAAGCCTTTTTCTTCCTCCTGGCTGGGCTCCAGCGGGGGAAGCAAACTCAATTAACGTGATGGCTGGGAAAAGGCAGGCTAACTGGCATTTAGTGTTGCAGCTTTTTAGAGGCAGTAATTCTTCAGCGTGGTTTTTTATGAACTGTGGTGGACGTCAGTCCAGCTCCAGTCATCCGTGGGTCTGGGGGCCCCGTCTGGGAGCAGCCAGGACTGTCTTGCCTTGGAATGGACCCCAGGAGAAGTGAGGATATGCCCTTCTGCTAGGCAGGTCCACGGTCAGCTTTGTCACACGGTGTTTTTTTGCAGAGGTGTGCCTCAGTTTCCCTTCTTACAAAAATGAGGCTCACGGATGCTTTGGATGTTGATGGCAGAGGGGTGCGAGTGGCTCAGCAGCGGGCTGGGGGGGACGAGGTGGCTCCTGACATCAGCCAGGCCGCGGCAGGGCTGCGGTGGAGGTCACGGAGAAGCACGTGAAGGTGACGTGTGCCCTGCGCACCGTGGGGCTGGCGGCCACGTGGGTGCCAGGAGTGGTGAGGACGTTCTCCTGGGTGGTGACCTGCCGGGAAGGTGAAGGAGCAGGGTGGAGCTGCTGTCACAGCTTCAGGCACCTGAGCCGACACCGGGAGTCAATGCGAGGTCTGGGCATGGTGGAGTGCGGAGCCGCAGTAATGGTCACCAGTAACGGTAACTGGTGTCCCAGCTGATACAAGAGGCAGAGAGTCCTAAGGTGAACCACACCGACAGCACCTGGGCTGGATTTTGGGGGATCTGAACTTGTTGGAGAAAAGCTGAATCCTTGACCTACCACCACCTGGACAAACTTGGGAGACAGGAGCCACGGCTCTGCTCTGGCTCCAAAACCTCATCTTTTCAGCGTATTTCTAGGCTTTGCTTGAGTCACCATTCTAGAATAGTTTGGGTTGGAAAGGACCTTCAAAGGTCACCTAGTCCAACCCCCTGCAATGAGCAGGGATGTTGCCCTGACTGGCTCTGCTGAAGCTGGTGGGTTTCTTCCTCAAGCCATAAGCTATTTTTCCCTTCTTTCTGTATCCGAAACCATTTTACGGGAGCCAGAGATACCCTGCACCCAGCTGGCTCCTGGTCCGAGGGCCTGATCCTTCCCGCACACCCCTGAGCCGGGGCTGAGCCAGCCCGTTGCCATCAGAGGAAATTCCCACGTGCAGCCGGGAAAGGACGCACGTAAGCGCTGCCGGATTCCCGGGCTAATTGGGATCCCATGGGAGAAGTGGAGGGGGAAAAACCAGCAGGAAGGGAGTGAGCGTGCACATCACGGCGCAAATGCAATGACTCAGGAGATGCACACGTCCACCTAAGGGGCTCAATTAGCAGCATTTTTAATAATGGTTATTACAGTTGACTCAGCACTGGAAAACGCTTTGAAGGTGAGAAGTGCTGCGCTTCACACCTGTTATTAAAATATGTTCCCACTTAGTGGACCCTGCAGTCAGCATCTCCTGGTGTGCAGCGCCCTGGAGGTGAAGTTTTGCTGGGACAGACACCGGCCAGAGGCAGGGCCTCATGTTTATTATCTGTGCTGGATCAAACACCTCTGCTTTGCAAGTCGCCATTCTTCTACTGCTGCATTTTTAGCGCCTGTGGCAGACAGTTATAGGGCAAAGAGAACTAGAGGTTTAATTTTGCCCTAATACTCTTGTTTTTAGGCTGTGGAAATGTTCAGGGAAAGCTGGTTTTGATGCTCTTTCCCCTCACCCTCTGAGGAAAGTAGACCTTCTCCAGGTCTTCTCAAGACCGTTCTCAAGACCTCCATGGCTTTGCCCTTCACCACCTGAACCAGACAGAGATGAGAATGGGCTCTGGGATGGGCTTTATGGATCAAGTGTCCGTACACTTGGCTTGGGGAGCAAGATTCTAGCGAGTCCACTGCTGCGTCACTGTCCACATTGTGAGCCCACGTGCATGGGGGGACCCTCATGGTCCCCATGCTCGTCTGCACAGGTTGGGCACACACGTGTCCGTTCAGAGCACACGTAAACAAACCAACAACCCTTCGCGCGCTGGAGTCCCACCGCCAGCCCCAGCAGTTCCAGTTTCACTGGCTCTTTAATCCGGCTCCATCAATAATTTACTCCTCTCTTGCAATTCATCAAATATTTATCCTCCCCATGAATTTCCCTGCCTGGACATGTCACTACGAGGGTAGAGGCGAGGGCTGGGGAGTTACCACTCCTGGAAACGCAGCATTGCCAAAGAACCCCCTGTCCTGCTGGCTTCACGGCTCTTCAGCCCTGTCATCTCCTGCTCTTCTCCTCCCAGCACCCATCTCTGAACCCTTTCTCTGCTTCTACAGGAGATGTCGAGGGCTCTGGATACAGAAGTCCTGCAGGGTGTGGGTCTTTTTGCCGTGGTTCCCTTACCCAGTTTTGAGTGCCTTGACTCACTCTTGCTGATTTTGCCAGCAGGCTGAAAGTTGTAGTTATCAAGTTCCTGTAAGTTTTGTGAAAATAAGCGCATGGTGGAGGGCAACTGCTGGTGCTGCCACATGGGGAAAGCTGAGTGCAGCTCATAGCAGCTCACAGGGAACACAGCCAGGATGCTCAGGCTCTGGACGCTCTCTTTACGACTTCTGCCTCTTGCAGAATAATTTCCCTTCAGTATTACACAGCTGAGATATCAGCAAAGCCTGAGGATTGCAAACCAGTCACGACAGCAGGCAGGTGGCTCTGCCAGCGGTATGGGAGGGTGAATGTGCTGGCTGGGGCTGTAACTGGGTCTTGTGTGCAGGCAGGAGCGATGAAGATGGGATGCTGGCAGGGGAAAGAAGTCCCTCAGCTCCTGTGATCTCCAAGGTCTTTCTCTGAAGAAGTTTTCAGACTCTTTCAAGCGAGGCAAGCACAAACCACGTGGGGTTTGGGAGACAGTTCTGGGTTCTGCTGCTCCCAGCTCTTGTCAACACAGGCCCTAGGGCAGCGAGGAGTAAAGAACTGAAGGTCTCCAGCGTGCACTTGCTCTCCAGACTCCTGGTATCACCAAGGCTCGTTCTCTTGTAGGCCTAGAGGAATCAACCCATCGCTTGTGTTTGCTGAGCCCTCTTCCCAACACACCCCTAGACACCTGGGCTTGGAGCTGGGGTCCCCACGGCAGGGGACAGTGCCGGGTTCCTCTGGCGCTCATTGAAAGGGTGATGTGGAAAAGGGCAGGAGCTTCGCTGAGCCAGAACCCTGCTGCCCGCGGGGAGCTGCTCTGGAGGGTGGCGGAGCTGCCCAGCCTTAATAAACGGCTTTGACTTATGTGTATGCGGAGAGAGGCATTGCTGACAGATATTGCTGCTGGCTGCATATCATTAGCACTGGCGCTCAGGCGAAGGCTGCTGCCAGCTGGGGTGTGAACTATCTCTTGTTTCAGCAGATCAGAAATACAGAGGAATAGCAAGATAAGGTTCCCTTCAGTCCCAGGTTTGTGTCCCTCCTGTCACGGGAAGCAGGAGATGTGGGGACGTGTTTGTGTCCCATCAGCAGCTTGCTGGGGCAGGGTCCGGCACAGCGTGAGAAGAGATGCGGGTGGCATTAGTGGAGTGTCCGGCTCTTGAGGAGCGCAGAAACCTAATCTCCACTTTCTCTGAAACTGGATTCTCAGGATGTGCTAATACCAATGCGCTTCAAGCCATGCAATTGAAACCAAGTGTGGTACAGCAAAAAAACCCCACAAAACCCCAATCTTGAGGCCAATGCTAGCAACTTGGCTCTTATTCTCTACTGACAACGTGCCCTCTTGTGCCCTGAATTTCCCCAGCACCAGTAAGGGTGGGAAGGTTTCAGAACAGCGTGGAGGTTTCGGCGGGTGGTGGGTGGATGGTCATTTGATGGGTACCATCATGGTGGGACCCCATGGTGTCCCACACAGGATGTGGTGTATAGAGAGAGATTTCGGGATGTCTCTCCACAGAATCTGGATGAAGGCAAGATTGGAAGGTAGAATCTGACTAGAATTTCTTTGGATGTTTTAGATTTGAAATTTTATAACAAGCTAAAGGTCTGAGCTGGAATCAGCCCCATATCTCACTCTTGGGTTATTCAGAATCTGGCTTACCCCTCTCCAAAAACTCTCCTCGGAGCTAAATTACAGTAATGGAAATTACCGCAGACTTGCACGTCAGGCACTTGACTCTGTCAGTGGCAGACCCCTCCAGAAGACCCTCTTAAAATTAAGCTGTGGAGGCCAGAGGTGTGTAGCTTCGTATTTTGAGGCAGCAGTTCATGGTGCTGATTCGCACCATGTGCAACTGGGAGTATCTCAGTAGTATGTTAGCCATACCTGCATGCTAACCGCTTTTCTTGCTGTTTAGGGGCGATCCGGACAAATGTGACATCTGGGGGAACACCCCGCTCCACCTGGCAGCAGCCAACGGCCACCTGAACTGCCTTTCCTTCCTCATCTCCTTTGGGGCCAACATCTGGTGCCTGGACAATGACTACCACACGCCGCTGGACATGGCAGCCATGAAGGGACACATGGAGTGTGTGCGTTACCTGGACTCCATCGCTGCCAAGCAGAGCAGCCTCAACCCCAAGCTGGTGAGCAAACTGAAGGACAAGGCCTTTCGGGACGCGGAGCGGAGGATTAAGGACTGTGTGAAGCTGCAGAAGAAACACCACGAAAGGATGGAGAAACGGTACAGAAAGGAGATGTCGGATAATTCAGACACCATGAGCTTCTCTAGCTATTCAAGTAGCACCTTAAGCAAGAAGTTCCAACACATGTCTATGGTGACTTCCCTGCCATACTCACAAGCCACCATCCACGGCACAGCCAAGGGAAAGACAAAAATACAGAAGAAGCTAGAGAAAAAGAAGCAGGTGGATGGGACATTCAAGATCTATGAGGATGGGAGGAAAAGTGTGAGGTCCTTATCTGGCCTGCAGCTGGGGAACGACGTCATGTTTGTGAAGCAGGGCACATACGCCAGCCCCAAGGAGTGGACTCGGCGCAACATCAGAGACATGTTCCTCACAGATGAAGACACTGTCTCCCGTGCCATAAGCGACCCAGGCTTGCACATGGACTCGGCCCACTCGGAAGTCAGCACCGACTCCGGCCACGACTCCTTGTTCAACCGCCCCGGGCTGGGCACTATGGTGTTCCGCCGCAACTACGTCAGCAGTGGGCTTTTTGGGATCGGCCGGGAGGACGCTGGCACGCTGGGTGAAGACAACACGGATGGGGTAGGTGTCAAACTGCGGAGCCGCCTGCAGCGCTCGCCAAGTCTCAACGACAGCATTGGCAGTGCCAACAGCCTGCAGGAGAGGAACGCGGAGGAGCTGCCCTGGGACGAGGTGGAGCTGGGCTTAGATGACGATGATGAACCAGACACCAGCCCCTTGGAGACTTTTCTGGCTTCACTGCACATGTTTGAGTTCATCTCCATCTTGAAGAAGGAAAAGATTGACTTGGAGGCCCTCATGCTGTGTTCAGATAATGACCTGAAGAGCATCAATATCCCGTTGGGCCCCAGGAAGAAGATTGTGGATGCCATCCAGAGGCGACGGCAAACACTGGAGAAGCCAGATGTCATTGTAGACACTGAACTGTAAGTAAGAGATGTGGCCTCTGAGCAACTAAACCCTTCAGCAGGTGGACATGTGGATAACATAAGGTCTTGCTTTCAACCCACTTGGAAGAGTAGGAGTCCAGGTAACCTTGGTGCTTCTGTGTGAGCAAATTCCTGCTTGTGTGGAAACAATGAGAGTTCGGAGAGGTGGCAATAGCGTTAGTTCATTACTCAGCAGCCCCAATGTGGCTGGGCAGGATGTGGAGCCTTTGTTTTGTTTCATCACCTGTATGGATGCAGACTGTGCTGTGGTCTGGTTCTTCCGAGTCCCTGTAGCTGGGATTCTCAACCACACTCGGGCTTGTCTTGACTCCACCTTTTGAGGGTGTTAGGAAACGAACCGCAGTTCCCAGCGGGAGCAGGCTGAGGACAGTGCCCGGTGGGATTGGGAATCCTTCCCCAAGTGCTTCAGATCTTACTCAGACCTTTGGAGATTGCGTATCCGGGTTGGAGTTGTTGCTGTTCCGTGGTGTTTCCAGGGCTGGGTTGGTTTGAAGGACCACATGTCTGCCATGGAGGTGAAGGGAAGGCCCCACTGTGGGTCGCCCCGCTGTCACATCCGCTGACACCCTGATCCAATGTATTGTTCGGGCTCCTCAGCCCTCAGATATATCCGTGTTCTTGCTGGTTTTACAGGCTTTCAGTACAGCTCAGTCTTGGGTTCTCAGGGTGCTGATGGGTTTTTCTCTTTCCCTTTGCAGATAGCAGCAGCATCATTTTATTTTATTTTATTTTATTTATACCACTTTTTTTAATTATTGAGAAAAAAAAAAAACCACAGTTCTAAGTTGCCAGAAAACACAAGCCAGAGACTTTCTTCCTGGGGCAGCTGAAAGCTCCAGCCATCCCCCCTGGTCCCTCTGGACTGTCTTCCTGCCCCCTTGCTCCGCTCCCTCTCTGTGCGATGCTCCGGGTGGTACCTCGTGCGGGGGGACGGCTGCTGAGACCGGACCAGCCATGAAGGGACAACAGCCACCTGCTCGCTGGAGGAACAAGTGTGCTGCCCAGCGGGATAGGACACTGCTGTCACGGGCTGAGGGACCACGCGAAGCCATGAACAGAAGGATACTTGTGATGGTATTTTCAAAGGGGCCCAAAATAAAGAATTACACCCATTCTTTCTTGAGCCAAGTGGTTGATTTGGGCTGGAGGAGCAGGGTGATGGGGAGTCCTGGCCTCTCTGCTGGTTCTCGGCTGCTTTGGAGTGGTGTTTGGTGCCGTGTTTTTGGAAGACAGTCTTGATTACTGTGGTTTGGGGCTGTTCAGCTTGAAATGTGCCAGCCCTGACTTTTGCCAGCAGGTTCCAGGCACGTCTGTGAGTCCAGCCTTCACTGTCTTGAGCGTGATGATCCAAAATGAAGCTGTTTGTGTGTGAAGGGCCTGGATCTTCATCTCCAGGGGCTTCCCAGGATGGAGCACAGCACCAAGCTGCAGCACAGAGTGGGCTCTGAGCATCAAACACAGCCCAGCTCCAAACGGCAACATTAGTTGTTTTCCACAGACTCATCGCATCTCTCGCTGACCATCTCACACGCATTCTGAGCCCTCAGCTCCACTGCAATATTTCACATACACAATCTACGGGCAGCTCCTGGGTGTTTCTGGGTCTTGCACCCTCCCCTGATCTCGCCGTGATGTACCCTAACAGGACAGAACCACCACCCCTTGCCGTGGGGTGCTGGCATCGTGCCCTTCCAGGCTGTGATGCAAACCGCCAGAGCAGAGAAACGCCGTGTGGTGTTACTGGTACTGCTCACCCAGCCTTATCTCAGGGATGCAAATGATAAGGAATGACCTGAGCACGGTGAGTCCTGGCAGTCTGCACATGCTCTGGCTGGGGTCTGGTGCACACTTGTCCTTTTGGGGCTGTGCTTTTTCTGTTTGGAGGGTGAGGATTTGTTGGGTGTGAAGCTGTGCTCCTTCCCGCCTGTTTGTGCCCTTTTTGTGTGTGTATGTAGGGGAGGATAAAAACTCTCTGCAAGCAAGAATTAGTCTTCGCAATGTGGCTCTGTCCTGCTGCTCCCCAAGGGGCTGAAGCCTCAGCAGGAGTGGTTTGGGGCTCCATTCCCTTCACACAGATGCTCCAGCATCAGCTGAACAGCCCCGCTGCACCGCAGGGCCAAGATCTCTCCGCATGGATGCAAACTGAGAAGGACTTTTTAAAGTGTGTGTATGGTGCTGGGCTTTTCTTTTTTCTTTTTTCTTTTTTTTCCTAGCTAAAAATGCTTTTATATTTGAATGTACAAGTTCTGCATAACTCTTGGCTTGATTTCCAGGGAAAAGGGTGAGCAATCAGATGTGCTGAATCAGCGAGCTCTCTGCAAGGCTGCGCGACGCCAGGGCCCCAGGACTGTTGTCTTTGGTCCTTCTCCAAAGCCCAGGCTGCCGTCCCAGCAGGGACAGCGGAGGCTGCGCTCAGTAATGTCACAGCTCAGTAATGTCACAGCTCAGTAATGTCACAGCTCCCTCTGCTGGGACTGGGCCTGGGAGAGAAGAATGGGACCTGCTGCCCGCGGGGCTGTGAGGATGCAGGGACGGTCGCCAAGTCCTGGCTGTGAGCAGGACCCGTAACTCAAGGCCAGTTTTCAGGTGAGGTTACAGTGGCTAAATTCGTCCCCTTCCCTGTGCACACGTGTGATTTCACCCAAGCCCTCTGCCGTTCCTCTGGATAACCAGCAAGAGCACCAGCTGCCCACCGTGAACCAGCACTTCGCTTTTTTCTTTAGGAGCATCCAAGCAGTTGCTGATGTTGGGCTGGTGCTGACACAGAACCCTTCTCCCAACTTGTCTTTCCTCTAAAAAGCCTGTGAAAAGTTTTGGTGACATGACAGTACCCAGACGCCATGAGACATAGCCCCATACACATAGGAACAAGCCCAGAAATGCCTCTCAGGATTGCCAAGCCTTAAGACCAACACGGTCACTTCCATGACCACAGCAAGAGACCAAAACTGAGCTGTAGCACCAATGCAGCACTGCAGAGCCTAGGAGATGGACTCAGGACCACAGCTGCCCCATGTGGGGCGAGGAGCACAGTCTGCAGGCACAGAGGTGGCTGTCAGAGATGCCAGCACCCTCTTTGGCTCCCGTGTGCTGCTTGGCTTTGGGTTTGGTCCTTGGTTCCAACCAGGTTATTTTCCACGAAGTGTGGGGATGCAGCCCTTGCAGGTCAGGGTGTTCAAACCCCTTGGCCCTCGAGGTGTCCCCTGGTTTCCAGCTCCCCCTGGCCATCTGGGCTGCTGCATCCCACCAGGCTCATGATGGAGCCAGACTCTGCTTGCCCTGGGCATGGGGAGGAGATGTGGCTGTCCCTCGGTCCTCAGCCTCCGTGGGGGAACCTTGCTGGTGCTAATTGCATCTGCTCAGTGGCTGAGAACAACAAGCTCCTTTCGGAGAGGCACTTGTGAAAGCAGGGTGGAGGCTGGGGCTGGCACACCCTGGAGAACACCCTTAAATACCCTCCCAAACAGAAACCCAGCCAGGCAGCAGGTTTCCCTGACCCGGTGCTGCCAGCAAGAAAACACCGACCTTCACCCCCGCTGGCGGTCAGACTCGGTGTGGGTCCCACCGGCACCGTGCCAGCGCATGGAGCATCACCCTGGCAGGAAACCTGTGACACTGGGGACAGCTGTCCCTTAGCGCCCCACGCCATCAACACCAAACCGCCCTGTGCCTGTGTTAAATTGGGCTTCTCAGCAAAACCAGTCCCCTGGGTTCACCTTGCACATGTATTTCCCCATCCCCAGTGGTGCAGGAGGCGACATGCAGGGAGTGGAGCGAGGCCAAGGGGCCATGCCAGTGCTCTGGTGACAGCATGGACACCCTATCCTCCAGCTGGACAGCCCTGGCTCCTCGAGTGGAAGAGCATTGCTTGCGAAAGCGATGCCAATTCATAGGCCCTGCCCTTATCCTCATGTGGCAGCTGCAAGGGGGGTGTTGGCACTCACTGTCACTCAGATGCTTTCACCTCCCTGTCCTTAGGAGCTGGCTGGGCCCCCAGACCGTGCTCTGGAGGAGGGAGAAGGCAGGGGAGGTTTTTGGGGATGACTGAGGGTGTGCAGCAGTGGTGTTGGAGATGTGGGTTTGCAGGCACCAAGTGAGTGTTGCAGCATCCCTGCTTGGCTGCTGGGGACCACGGCCAGCCCAGGAGGCATGGCTGCTTCCCCCAGGATGCTGCAGCACCAGGGTTATCAGCTATTCCCCTTGCATGGCACGTGTGCTCAGCCATGCCGCATGGGGCTGGCATGGGAACCGAGAAAGGACATGGCTCAGGACACCAGGTAGGTCCTACGGGCAGGGGGGACCACGGGGAGGCATGAGGCATGTTTCATGGGCTGGAGCACCTGGTCCTCAGCTCTGCCTGATGCTCCTCTCCCCCAGCCTCACCCAGAGCTGCTGACAGTCATGGTGCCCACACCAGAGGGTGATGCTGGGGTCTGGGACCTGCCAGGCCAGCACGGGCCATTGCACGTCACTTGCTTAACTATTTCCTGCCCATCCCGCCGGGGATTCACTTCCTGGCAGAGCGGCTGAGTAACACGTGGCTGCAGGAAGGTGGAGGCCAGGATGGAGGCGAGGGGAAGGAGTTCCATGCAGAATACCCACGGCACGCCCCGGGTTTTCCCCTGGCAGCCAAGTGTGGGGCTGGATGTGGTGCTGATACAGCCGGGGTTGGGTGCTGCACCTCGCAGGGGCTTTGCAACAGCTTTTGGGACCCTCCGCGACAGTTCCCAAAAATCAAAGTGCCCCAAAAGGCAGCAACATGGGCACAGCTCAGAGTGTCCTCCTGAGCAAGAATGGGCTGGGGAAGTGCGACAAGTGGAGTGTTGTTTTCTTTTAATGCTGGCTTCAGGTATTATCAGAGTGAATTATTTTCTAAGTCTGCCCTATGCAATTCATAAATGTTAGCAAAATATAACGCAATGCTGTGGATGCTGCCACCAAGTGTCTGGGGTCAGAGTGAGCTCCGTGGTACGCATTGTCCTGGTACCCATCGCCCTGGCTTGCTCTCAGCCAGAGTGGCCGGAGGATCACAAGGATGCACCCACAGATGGCACTGAGCATCCCTGGAGGGGAGCAAGGTCTGGGGCATCACTGGTGCCCTGGACCCCTGTGCCTTTGGCAGGCAGGCTCTTCGCTCTAGGTGCAGGGTAGGGAGATGCTCCCTCCTGGGTGCTGAGCTAAACTCCCTGACTGTCACTGAACGAGGGTCAGGAGCAGGGCAGCACCTCCCATGGGGCTCGGGGCAGGGTCAGAGTGCAGGTTTACTCTGTAATTGTGGGGTTGTGGCTGTAATAACCTCTTCCAGCCTCTGCAGGGGTATGGAGCTGTTTCTGCAGAAGCATGTAAGGAAATGCAACCACTATGAGAAACCCCAGGGTCTCTCAGAACCCAGACTGGGGGAGCTGAGGGCCAATGGGGGAGCTGTGGGGTAACCTGGAGCTGGAAAAGCCAGATGTCTTCTCCCAAGCTCCTGTACCAACAGCATAGAGAGAGAGGGGGATTTAAGGGCTAATAGCTAAGAGCCGGGCACTTCAGGCTGGGGGGGACCTTTGATTGGGGTAAAGATGTGGCTGTGGTCAGGTTCAAGGTGTTGGTTTGGATTCGTCCCACTGAGCACTGACAGTGCTGCTGGGGACAATTGCGCTTCAAGCACAGGCTCTGCCTGATCTTTGTCCCCAACTGCCAAACACCCCTGTTCATTGTGACACCAGGCTCCTGGCTCACCCTGGCATGACCCTGAAGCCAGCGGTGAGGACAGGATCATGTGGGATGCCAAAGCTACCAGGAACTGTGTTTTAGGAGACATTGACCCTGACGCCAGCGATGGAGCTGGCCCTGTGCTGGGGTGAGGGCACCGAGCGGCCCTGTGCAGCCCCACATCTCCTGCCTGACCAAGGGACCAGCTCGATGTGGGGCACACGGGTCCCAGAGGTGGTGGCGGGTGGGACACTGCATGTAGCTGGGATGAACTGGCACCGGCACCTCAGAGTGCTGCTCACCGAGACCGTTCTGTCAGCTGGACAAACACCAGCGCTGCAGGACGGGTGCCCTGGACATCCCAAACCTCCTCCCCCAGGGCACTGGGGACCCCTGCACCTGGCACAGCCCTGCGATGCCAGCCTGGACCCCAGGACAGCTCTGAGAGCGGGTGGTGATCCCGGCTTTCTTCACTATGTTCCAGTCTCCTGCTTTTTCAGAGGAACAGGGACAACCTTCCCCCTGCTCCTGTCCCCTGATCTTTTTCTGAGCTTTAGCTTTCGAGGACACACTTTGACAACAACTCTATTTTCCTGCTGCAGGACACCGAACTCCAACTCAACAGCGCTCTCCAAAGCCAGCAGAGCCACCCAGCCCCAAAGGTCCTGGTGGGACCAGGAGCATCTGTCACTGGACGAGACACGTGGGTGAAGGCTGGAACACCCAAACCACCACAGGACCACACGAGGAGCAGCAAATGCAGGGCTGCAAAGGGTGATCCGCCCAGAAACCACCTAAACCCAGGCAGTAAGTCCTACACAAGCATTTAAGCCCTGGTGGGGATAGATTTCTCTGGGGAGGTGCTGGGCGCAGATCCGGCTGCTACAACATCACTCTGTTCCTGACCCGTTATCCCACCCTTGGGAAGCAGCAGAGTTTGGCATGGCCATGTCACAGCAAAGCGCAGCATGGCAGTGGGGACCCCTGCCCATGCTCACCCCCTGGACGTTGCCCCCATATTCTCTGGCTGCATTTTGGAAATGCACCCACAGACGGGATGGGTGGCCACCCTCTGCATTTCCCCATCCTTGCTGTGCAGTGCAATCGGCCATGGGCAGTGCAAGGAGCACAGGGGAGCTCCAACGAGATGGTGAAAGGCCCAAACGGGGCAGAGGAAGGATCCTGGCACCTGGCCTGGTTGCTGCCTCTTCCCTCAGCTGTGACAACCCCCCAGCTTGGCCCTTCTCCACAGCCACAAACAACCCTTGAGCTTTGATCGACTGCTTGGCCATCAGGCCAGCACCCTGAGCTGCTGCCCCCAAACACCTCTGGGTCACCAGCACAGCAGAGTTCCCGTGCAAACACCCATTATTTCAGCTGCCTCTGCCCCCTTGGCATTTGGGAGCTCACCTGCTGGGGCAGAGGGCTCCTGAGGGGCCCTGTGGGTCCAGGGAAGACTGAGCTGAGCAGCAGGGCGTCTGCCCAGGGAGGGATGGGGAGATGCGCAGGGTGACCATGGCCCCATCCCAGCCGCTACCTCTGGAGCGGAGAGTCCAGCCCTCAGCCCCGCTCATTAACCGAGCTAACGAGAGCCGCTGTCAACAAGTCTGAGCTCCCCAGCCCGCCTGCTGCAGGGACCAAGGAGGAGAAACCAGTTTCACTGACCTTGCTCCATCACCGCCGTCCTGGCTGCGCCGAGGGCGAGTTCGGGGCTGCGGAGGGGGACGAGCGGCTCAGCCCCCGCTCAGGGGCACGGCGAGGAGGAGGAGCAGCGGGGCTGGAGCTGCATCGCCGGCGGGTCGGGTGCTGGGGGATGTGTCGTGTGGGACAGCGGGACCCTGCTGGGTCGATGCTGCGGCTCCTCGCCTGCCTGTGGAGCTTTGCTCCACCCCTCATCAGCTAATAAAGCCTCCGCAGAGCCGGTCCCTCCTTTGCCACTGACTCACAGCTGCCCCAGCCCAATCCCTTGACTGCCCCGCACCTGCATTTTCTGACCTATAAAGCCGGGCTCATCCCCAGCCGCTCTCCCGCTTCCTTACATAAGAGCACCCAGCACCAAAGCCAGCCCTGCGGCACTTTGCAACCCACAGTGGGTGCTCGACAGCAGCGTGTGGGCTCGGCCACCCGTGCCCAGGGCTGTGCAGACCCCGGCTGTGTGTTTCACAGCTGTTGCGCAGCCCCCGAGGGCACTGACAGGCAGCAGTGAGCTGGCCGCTGGTCTTACCCACAGACAACGTTTCCCCAGGGGTTTTCCTCGTGTTTTGGGGGCTGAGAAGGGGAGATGAGCAGCGCGTGCTGTTCTTGGCACGGTGTCCTGCCCGGGAATGCCTTCACCCTGCTGCCCTGGTGCTCTGGCACCCCTCCAGCACCCTGAAACCTGGCCGGCTGGGTTTGGAAAGCAGGCCAGGGGCGGCTGGGGAGGTGGAGGCTTTTGGGGCACCCGTCGGGCTGTGCTGGGCTTGTCCCTGCTGCCAGCCAGGGAGCAGCCCTGGCTGTATTTAGCTTCTTCTTCCCTTGAAGAAGCATAAAGCCATCTTTTTTTAATCTTTGTTGTTTCCACATACAGCAGCAAAGGCTGCTCTGTGTGGAGCAGGACTGCATCTCCAAGGGTCCTGAGGTGGAGGACGAGCATCCTTGGGTCACAGTGGGGACCAGGTGACAGCACCTGCTGGTATCCCCATGGGAAAGCTGCTGGGCAGAGGGGCCCATGGGGCACCCAGTGGGTACAGGGATCCCTGGGGAGTGGGACCCTAGAGCTTGGGGACCCAGGAGCGGCTGTGGAACTGGGCCAGCACAGGCAGTGAGAGAAGCAGGAGCCGGCTTGGCCTCAGCCCAGCGCTGCCTGATGTAAGAGGTTATACAATCCTGCACGGGCAGGGCGCCGTGTCTGTGACCGGAGCCGTGCTCTGGGATAACGCCTGCAGGAATGAGGATGGCCCAGTCCCCCGCCCGGTGATGGATGTCCCTCACGAAAGCCCCGGGTGGCAGTGGCACCCTGGAGTGGTACCCGTGAGGGATGCTTGGGCTTCCTGGAGGAGCATGGCAGGGCTGGGCAGCATCCATAGAGGAAAAAAGCCAACCTGGGGCAGGGGTGAAGATGGCCTGGTGGTGCCCAAGAGCCGTGGTTGGGGTGGAGGGCAGCAGGTTCCCTGGCTGGTGGCTCAGGGGCTGTGGCAGGAGGAGGGCAGGGGGACCACTTGCATGGAGAGGACACAGAAGAGCAAAGGGATGTGATGCTGAGCTGAGTCAGCCCCATTCGCAGGAGCAGGGAGAAGCTCCCTGACCCTCCCCGGGAGGCATTTTGGAGGTGCTGAGCGGGGCCCCTGTGTGCCAGCGGAGCCGCATGCCTCCTCGCCCGCCGGCGCCGGGTGATGGACCAACCCCCGGTATTCGAGGCAGCCGGGTGAAGGCGTTACTCACCAGCCCGGGGCTGCGCTCGGTTCCGCGGGCAGCAACACCACGTGCTCCAGCTGCCTTTCCCCGGGAAGGACCAGCCCCGTGGCCAGGGACGCTGTCCCCAAGCCGGGGCTGGTTTGACCCTGCACGAGGTGGTGGCTTTCCATGGCGGTGGGGATGAGCAGGTCCTCGGGCATCCTGCAGACACGAGGGTGACATGGGATGGGCACATTCCTCTCTGAAGGGAACCATAAGCTCCCTTTCTCACCACTCAAGAGCTGTCCCAGCCCTGACAGCAGGATAAGGCTGTGTTGGGACTGAAAGCTAAACAAAAGCGACTTTTTCCGCTGTTTTCCCCCTCAGATTATCAGGCAAATAAAAGAGCAGATGTGGCAGCACTTGCCATCTCTCCTCAGATGTCCTCCCCACCAGCAGAGCCCTCCCAAGGGGCTGAGAACAATGTGCCCGGTGCTTCGATGGGGAGGGGATGGGCATGGGCATGGGAACCCCCTCGTGATATCGCTGTGGACTTGTCTTCTGGAGGGGTAATTTTGTTGGCCACAGAACTTTTCACTATGGGAAAGGAAGACCTGCAGTTAGGGGAAAATGGAGGTTTGAGAATGTTTCTTGACACGGCTGACATGGTTTTGACCGGGTTTTCTCCCTGTCTGGAGCAGGTGGAGTGAAATTCTGAGTGGCACGTGGTCCGTGGGCTGGGCAAAGCCATTGGCCCATGTACAGTCTGAATCATGGGTGCTCCAAGGAGACTTCCTATCAGCTCCAAGGAGGTTGGTTTCACCCCTTTTTCCAACAAAACACGACTCTTAGTCACCCCCTCTCCCAGAAAATCGCCCGGTTTTCCGGGGGCATCACCTGTGCCACGCGCCGGAAGGCGACATCCTGCTGGGTAAACAGGCTCGTACCGGGCAGCGGGACTATTCCCAGAACCGCCTCCGGCCTCGCTCCGTAAATCCCGCTATCAGCTCCCTGCCGTAACCCTGCCTGGCACCGGCTGGCTGTGTCCCAGCCGGGGACGTGGCCATGGGACGGCTCCTGCTTTTGCCAGAGCTCTGGCCGCCCATGGGCTCCCTGGGCTGGCAGGTGCTGGGGTGGTGCCGGTGGCACCTTGTGAACCTTCTGCGCATTTTGGGATAACTCTCCGGGCTGTGCCAAGTGCCCAGTGACGCTCGTCCTGCCTCCGCAAGAGATCAGTCTTATCTCGCCTTGCGCCAAGCTTGGCTCATTGTTGATTGTTCTTTTCCCATTCAGGAAGAAAGGAAAAAAACCCTACTTTTTCTGCAGAACTGCTGAGTCTCTGTTCCTGCTGAGTCTCTGTCTGGCTGCCCCCAATGTGGCTGTCCTGGGGTAGCAACAACCCTACAAAGGAGCAGTCCCAAACCCTGGCCTTATGATGGAGCAAAAGAGCCCTTGCAGGACGAAGGGATGTTTTTAGGGCTGAGCTCTTGTTCATTTTGCATCAGTAATAAAGTGCACTGGTGAGGTTTCATGGGTCAGGATGGTTCCCGCTTACCTGGGCTGGGATTAAGGAGCAGCACCTTGGATTTGCCTGCGACGCTCATGGTGGGAGGGAGAAAGCTGGAGGAGTGGGGCTGGGGAGATTTTGCTTTTGTGGCAAAACTGGTTGCAGGATCAGCAACTTTCCCAGTGTTTGTATTTTCCTAGGAGGTTGCAACATGCCATTTTTTGGCCACTGGAGATGGAGGACGGCTCCTTCATCTGGTGCTATTGGCAGGGCTGGGGATGCAGCCGTGTGCTAGCCAGAGCTGACCCGCAACCTCCTCCGGACTCCTGCAGATATTCCCTTGGTGGACTGGGATCCAGAGCTCCAAAGGTATCATTAGAAGAGTCCCTGTTTTTCCAAGCTAACTGGTTTTATGGGTCCGGCCGTGCTGATGAAATCGCTGCCAGGCAGTGTGTGAGTTATCCCTCTGGCTGGCAGGGCTCTCGCCTTGAAGAAGAAACACAAACTGCCCTCGGTGCGGCCGCAGGTTCGGCAGGGCTCCGGTGGGCTGCCCGTGCCCAGCGGGAAGGGTGGGCACTGCCCTGGGGAGGTGGGCTCGGGGCAGTTCAGCCTCCGAAACTCCGTCACCCTTGCCCTGGGGCGTGGGGACAGGGGGGACACATGGGGTATTGGCTGGATGTGTCCCCAGGCCTGGCAGGGAGATGGAGCCCATCTGTGTCAGATGGAGCCGGGACAGCAAACCCCCTCCCCAGCCTCTCAGCTTGGTCAGTGCACCCCCGCAGCAGCTGAAAACAGGGAATAGGTGACGGGTGTGCGAGACCTGGAGAGGTGGGGGTGAATTCTTGGAGTCCGGCTGGAATCGGGCAGCCCTTTGGCTCCGGACCAAACTTCCAGCCCGAAGCAGTGACACAGCGCTTCGGCTTCCCAGCCCGGCCGGGCCGCTCGCTCCTGTCCAGGCGCTGCCTCCCGGGCACGGCGGGTGCGTCACGGCCCCGGCTGCCCCGGCTTTGCCCCTGCCTGGACTGCAGCGTGATCAGGCACCTGCCCAGGACTGCGGCACCCGCTCCTGTTTGCACCCAGGGTGGCACCGACCCACCGTGCCAGGTCCTGTGCCCGGTGGAGGGCAGTGCCCGCCCCATGTGTAGGGGTAGCGCCGTGCAGCCCCCTCCTTTTGCTAATTAAAGCTGTGCATGGGCTTCCTAATGAGCAGGGAGCTTTCTGTCTTGCAGGAATCCCTGGTTTCTGTGAATACAACATCAGCTCATCCCACAAAGAGCACCAATGGAGCCTAGATGCAGTTACTGGTCTGCACCCAGCTTAGCTCTGGTTTCTTACACTGGGCAAAAGCAACGACCCCACCAGAGCATGTCCGAATACTCCTGGGGGAGAAGCCAAGAGGGTCTTGCCCCCAAGACCTGCTTTCCTTCCCAACCCGTTTCCCTTCCGGCCCATGAAGCTGGTGGGGGGAACTGGCAGGGACACCTGGCTCTGAAAAGCAGCTGTGGCCAGCGGTGCTGAGCTGCCCCAGCAAATGGTCCTTGTTCAGCAAGCGCTGGGCAATGACATCCCGGGCACAACCTCACTGGGGTCCTTGTCCTCCCTCCACGTGCCAAGGAGGCTGGAAATGTCCCTCTTTACTAGAGAAGGCAGAGGATGAAGCCTGGAGTTACCCAGCTTGCGCCCAGCGGTAAAAGTTTCGTGTGGGCGGCTGCCAGGAGCGCCGGGCTGGGTGCCTGCCTGTGGGGACACGTGTGCGGCTGGTGCCGGTGGCTTGGGGACTGGATGGGCACCGGGGAGCAGGAGGGAAGTCTGGGGTTGGTCAGTGCTGAGGTTACAAGGAAAACTGTGTTTATTTTCTGAGAAGTGGAGGTGCAGTGTTGTACCCAGGAGCATCTTTCTGATCGCTGTCTGATGACCGGTGCCGGACCAACGCCCGTTCCCTCTTAGGGCCCGTTGTCACCAGGCTGGGACCCCGCAGGCCTCCAAGGTCACAAAAGAACTCCTGGGCCAGTGGCCGAGAGGGCTCGGCCATCATTTCATGTCACTGCCGGTGGCAGGCTTGGCATTATAGAAGCAAAGCGAAAGAGAGCCCACAGCATCCCTGCCGTGTGCCCGCATTAGGTAACACCTGGCCAGGCGGTGACGCCAGGGACCGAGGGGTGGGGGCAAGCAGTTTCGGTCGGGGCAAGAGCAGATGCACCCAAACCAGTGATTACCTTCTCCCGGAGCTGCTAAGTGGAGGAAGTCTGTGATTAGTTGACACCTCCAGCCAGGCTTTGGAAATTAAGCTGGGCTGGAGCAGGGGGAAGATGACAACTGTTTTATTCACTGCTGATATGTAAAACTGAAAACGCAGGCTGAGTAGGTATCAGGATTTTCTGGTGGTGGTGGCGGCCAAAAGGGCTGGTGGTGGATACTCAGTCAGGCCCTGGGGGGATTTGGGGTGCTCATGGGCAGGGATGGGTTTTGGTGCTGTTATTTCGAGCCCTGGGAAGGGATGTCTGAGGGCTCGGGATGAGTTTTGTGCTATGTTTGATTTTCATATGCAATTGTCTTTAAATAAATCCCCTGCACCCACTGCTGTGGGTCTCACCTGGCCCTGCAGCCTGGACTTGCACCCTGGGCTTGTCCCTGAGATTTGGGGTTCTTTGGGGTTCTTGGCAGTTGCGTTCCCCTCCATGGCACAGCCGATACCAGGCATGTGTCTGATCCCGTGCGAGGAAAATCCTCCCATTCTGCACAAGCAGTCCCATGGTGCAGATGCTGTGCCAGGGTCCGACCCTGCGCTGCAAGCGGGGATGCTCATGGTCCTGTCCCTGTAGTGCACCGGCTTGGAAAGGACCTGCAGGATCACTGTCCCAACCCCAGAGCTGGGAGGCCTCAGGTCCTGCTGTGCCACGTGGCCGCTAAATCTTGCAGCACCGAGGAGCTCAGGTGACGTCTCCATACCCAGCTGCTGCCGGCAGGTAAATCCCAGCTCTTCTCACCCCAGGTTGAACACTGTTGAGGTTTTGCAAAGCAATTCCCCATGTGTGACCTCCCCAGAGCCCATCTGTGGGTCAAACAGGGACAAAGAAGATACAGCAGCAATGCAAAGGTGGTGTGAATGACATTGGGGCATGGGCCTTGCACCCCCTTTCTGCCTGGGCAATGCCCTTTGTGGGGCAATGCCGTTCAGCTGCTTTCCTCCTGAGGTGCCCGGGCAGCATCAGACCAACACAAAGCCTGGATGAGACCACCGGTTTCCATCTGCGGTACCTCCCCGGTAGCCCATGCACAACCCAGGACAGGGCAGCGTGGCTTTGCCTGCCCCGTCTCGCCGCCGTCCGGCGTGTACCATGCCAGCTGGTGCAAACAGATCAGCCAGATTAGCCGGCCCTGGGATCCGGTTTCTTCCCGGAGTTGCCGAACACGAGCGGGAAGTTTTCCATCACCCAAAGTGGCCGTTTGTGCCCTGCAAACAGCGAGGCGTCCCGGGGTGGTATTTATTCGAGGTTAAAAGCGTGGCCTTGCCACATCCCGGCAGGGCTGGGAGCCTGTGGGCTACCAAACAGCCCCAGACGGATCTGGCATCTTGCCGTCCCTGCCAGCCCCATCGCCGCCTGGTTCCGCGGTGACGGGGTCCCTGCGGAGGTGCTGTGGCTGTGTCCAGGGTCTGGGTCCCTGCGGAGGAACTTTGCACCCTGTGGGATGGGGGTTTGGTGGCTGTGCCACCCACTTTGCCCTGGTGCACTGATCAACCTGGGTCTCACCTTTCGGGAGCCCACCAGCTCCCAAGGGCTGAGCTCCCCGGGCTTTTTGTGAAATGACAATGAGAGCAGCCGTGGCACAGAGCTGCAACTCCCTCTGGTGCCAGCCCCGAGGTTCCCAAGCTCGCCCTGTGCTCTGTCCTCACTCACAGCCCCAGAGACGGAAGGTTTGGGGTGCACCATGGGGCACCCCCGGGGTGGGTGGGTGTGCGTGCTGAGCTCCTCCTTGGCAGCAGCTGCAGGAGCCGCTCGGCTGCAGAGCCCGGGGTGTGCCAAACCCCCTTGTGCCAGGGCCTGAATGAGGGGGGACGGAGCTGCTTTGGGGGTGACAGCGACAGGGCTTTGCCTGCAGATGGAGCTCCTCGCTCAGCCCTCGGCCTCAGGGAGAGGGTTGGGGTGTCAAACCCCACAAAGAATAGTTTTCTCCTTCTTGAGGGCTCTGTGGCTCTGCCAGACCCCAAGAGGAAAAGAGGGTAGGGCTTAAGCTTTCTCTGCTGAGAAGGGGATGGCAGTAATTAGTCCCTCATTAATTATCCAAATGTGCTTGGTGTGAAAGAGAGGAGAGGAAACCCCACCCAAACCCAAGTATTAAAAAAGCAAATCTCTGCAGTCCCATTGATGCTAGGGGAAGAGCAGTTTGGGGGTGTCTGGCTGGCCACAGGGATGGAGGGGCTGCCAAGGGGGCTTTGCCCCCCACCACAGCACTGGGGCGTAAATACCGCAACTTTTGCAAACAGCTTCTGGGTTTGGGGCTGGAAACAGCCCCTTTGGGGGCTGCAGTGGGTGCCTGATCCCGGGGGCTGGCAGAGGCAGCGGGGTCTGTCTGCTGGACCCTGGTGCTGCTCTGGGGTCGGCAGCTGCCAGCAAGAGCTCGCTGTTGCAGGGATTACACTGATCCCCTCCAGCTGCCCCGCTGCGCTGAAGGATTTCTGAGTCTTTAATATGTTTTTACTGCTAAATTGGAGGTGTTTGCATCCACGGTGCAAGGGCCAAGTCAGCATTTGCTTTCATCCCTAAAATCTCTGTGGGGTCAGTAGGATTGCATGACTTGGCCTGCATGTAGTGGAAAATCAGATGTAAATTGGGGTTTAAAAGTTTATTTTTAAAATGGAGCTCTCCAAGGCAGCAAGGAAGAAGATTTAGGGCCACAACCCTGAATTTTCTGGCCCTCCTTACAGCTTTGCAGACTCTCCTCATAGCCACTCCTCATTCGTGGGCATTGTGAATCCCAACTTGAAGCAAGAGGCTCTTTTGGGTTTGACACTTTCCCCAGAAGCCAAAACTCTGCCTCTCCCACGTGGTTTTCTTCCCGCTATTTCTTCTCTTCTCCCAGGGGGTCCCTGGTCCCAGCAGCGGTGTGGGACCGAACGATGCCACACACCGGCTGCGGTGGGATCCTGATGGCTTGTGTTGGTCCTGGGCATGGGACTGATCCCCACCTTCTCCGCTGCCACGTAACCAGTTCTGCTCTTATGCAACGGCACATCCACCACCGCTTACCTTTGGACCCACCAGTCAGCACCCCTGGAGCAGGCCTTTGTCACCGTCCCTTGTGGTGACATCTTGGATGTGATGAAGGTGAGGAAGACATCATCCAGGAGCAGACCCAGCAGCCCCACCCCATGCACCCTTTGGGTCTGACACCCACCTCCCCCTGGCCCAGCAGCACCCATGGGTGCTTTCCCGGCCACGGGCTTCCCTTGCTAACGAGTGGGTGATGAAATCTGTGCTGCATATCGGGCTGAATCACTGACCTGCCAGCCCTGCAGCTCACTGGGCTTCAGACGCTGCTTTAATTCCTTAGTGTCCCTGGCTCTGGAAATGATCTTTCATAATACCAGCTCTTACAGCACGACTGAAACCTCAGCAGGTCTCTCACGCACCCTCGGCTCTGCCCCTTTTGCAGTAGGTGTGATTTGTTTATTTTTATTATTTTTAATATAGTTAATTTTTATTTCATTATTTATTCTATTATTCCTTTATTTTATGAATTTTTTTTTAATTGTTTTTATGTTATTTTTTTTTCTCCTGGGACTTGGTGCAACTTAGGTGCGAGGTTTGCTTCCCTGCGGGTCGCTGCAGGGATGTGCTGTTACTGGAGGCACTGAGCCTGTCCCAGTTTGGGGCTCGGGTACCCCCGAGACGGGTATAGCAAACCTGCCTTGTCCATGGCTTTGCTAAATGTCAGTGTCCATAAAAGCTTTGGTAGATCAGTACCTTTTAGTTGAGCTGATTCAGGGTTGTGGTTTTTTTAGGAGAAATAACAAAACAGGAAGAAATCCAGCACCCCAGTGAGAAGTGACATGTTTTTAGCCGCCTTCCATAAAGAAATGGATCTCGGTCTGTGCACGGGCATCCCCAAAGCTTTCGGGGTGCCTGTCCTGTGGGTGATCAGTCAGAAAGCAGCGATGGAAAAGGGAGGATGTTGTTACAAAACTCTTGAAAACAGCCCAGAAGAGAAGAGGGACACTGTAGGCGCCAGGGCCGGGTGCCACGGCTGCTGGGCACATCTTCGGGCTGAGCTGGTTCCCGGCGGGTGTCCCCCCGCCAGCGCAGAGCAGGGTGCTGAGCAGCAGCAGCGTATTCAGGCTCAGGCCCCTGGCAGCCATGCGCTGCCCCCTCCTTCCCTCAGCCCCACTCCTTGCTGTGAAAAACGCCGTTTTCCTCCCCAAAACTGCTTCCCAGGCAGCGTTTGCTCCCGCTCCCCGGCAGAAGCGAAACCTTATCCCCGTCCTCGATGCTCCGCTTGGGTTTCTCAGGGCTATTTCTGGCGCTCGGCTCCTTCCCCACCAGCGTTTCCACCGCTTCTCTCCCTCTTTTTTTCCGCTCCTTCCCCGCTTCGCTGCCCCCGAACATCCTCCCCACCGCCCCGCCATGCGTCACGGAGGCGGATTATTGCCACCGCTTAATCTGCATTCGCCCTCCTCCCCGTCCTCTCTTGCTCCTCCCTTCTCCAAATCCCGGCTGCCCGGCCCCGGTGTGCGGTGCCGCACGGTTTGCCCGGCCGCCCCGACACGGCCACCGCCGGGAGAGCCACCGCGCCGGCGTGAGTAGGGGGCTGCGGCGGCCGGGCCGGCCCCAGGGTGGGAGGCTGGGTGGCTCTGCTGGTGTCCCCGCTGGCTGCGTCCTCCTCGGGTTGTTTATTGATTTTTTTTTTTTTTCCCTTCCATCGCTGCCCTTCCCGTGTCCTTCACCTGGGGTTGGGGGTGCTGCGGGTGCTCCCCTACGCTGGGGGTGTCACCTGCGTGGCCTTTGCTCTGCAGGGAGATGCCGCTGGAGGACGGGGACCCGGTGAGGCGGAGGGGACAGCGGGTCGATGGCAAGGTCAGCGGTACCCCACAGCCTGAGGGGACAGGGGACACCCCAGCGGCTGATGGCAGCAGGATGGAGGTGACAGCAGAGGGCTGGGAGCCGGGGCCAGCGCTGGGTGACGGGGACGTGACCCCTGGGGGAGCCCCACCGCGGCAGGAGGAAGCCCTGATGGCCGAGCTCTCGGAGCTGGTGCAGAAGGTGGTGAGGAGCAGCAGCTGGTGGGAGCGGCACGGCGTGGACATCAGCATCCTCGCCAGCAGCTTCCTCCTGCTCCCGGCAGGTAACTCGGCTCAGCTTCCCCCCAAAAGCCGCGGCCAAGGGGGTCTTGCGAGTCCCCCTGCCTCCTCGTGGCTTTTGCAGTGCTGGAACTTTGTGCTGGAAGCCTATTAGCGGCTTATTAAGCCCGTAACAAAGCTGCAATAACCCCTTCATTCCATGCCGTGGGGCACCCTGACCCCTCTGGAAACCTGTAGCAGGTGACAGTGACACCCAGGGGACAGCCTGGGCTGAGGCGATGATGGCATCTGGGGTGAGGGGACGGTGCCCAGGCAGACGGGTGCAGGGCAGGACAGGGAGTGATGTGCCCCATTGTGTCCTGCCATGGGGCAGGGAAATCCTGGCGGTTTTGGTGACAATGGCCCTGGCCGTGGCAGGTGTAGGGGGACACAGTTGAACATGAGGCTCTGGCAGCACGGCTGGAAAGCTGCAGCTGGTACCTCCTCTTGCTTTTGAACTGCTGGGGATGATGAAATCCTGGCAAGGTCATATTTGACCGCAGTGGGATCCCAGCTGGAGCTGCAGGAGGGGACCTGGCACCAGCAGTGCCTGGCGCCATTGCAGCTGGATGTGGCCAAACCTTCAGCTCGATGGGGACCGTGGCTCGTCCAGCTGTGCAGGAGGGAAGCTCTCTGGCTCAGACAGTTTAAATACCTGCAACTATGTCTGAAAAAACAGGTTTAGGGCAGTGGGTGGCATGTTTGGGTGTAGCAACACCTCAAGCCTGGCTCAGAGGGCTGCAGCACGTGTGGGTGGATGAGCTCCTGCCCGGCTGGTTTCTCCACAGGGTTCCTGTGCCTGCGGTCAGCCCAGGCCATCCCTTTCCTGGCGGGTGTCCTCACCCTTGGTGTGGTGCATCACACCCTGACTGTGAAGGGCAGCCACCTGGCCAGCCACAACGCCTTGACAGAGTCCAAGTCCTGGGGCAAAGTGTGGGCTGTCTTCTTCATTGAGGTGAGCGGGGCAGTGGGGTTTGGGTCGCAGCTCTCCCAAAAGCTCCATCAGTACCTTGCCAGCACCCCAAGCCCTTGAGGAAGAAGTTAGTTACAATGAGGGGGGTGAGAGCCTGGCCCAGGTTCCCAGAGAGGTGGTGGATGAACCATCCCTGGAGACACCCCAGGCCAGGCTGGACGGGGCTCTGAGCAACCTGAGCTGGTGAAGATGTCCCTGTCATGGCAGGGGGGGCACTGGGGGAGCTGGGAAGGTCCCTTCAACCCGAACTGTTCTATGATTCAGAAATAACCACCTGAGGACAAGATGGATCCAACATCTCCCCTGGGTGCTTCTTTCTGGGTTCAGAACACCTCCTGTGGGTGCCTCTCCTGTGAGTATAAGCCAGGCAGTGCCTGACTCCAGTGCTGCTGCTTATGCCATTGCGTCCCCTTTCTCTTCCCTCCCAGCTCTGCTCAGCTTTCACGGTCGAGCAAGCCACCTACAACCACGTAAAGATCCACCACGGCTACACCAATGTCATCGGCCTGGGGGACTCCAGCAGCTGGAAGCTTCCTTTCCTGAACCGCTACGTCTACATGTTCATCGCGCCTCTCGCAGTGCCCATCATAACCCCTCTGGTTGCACTGGGTAGGTGTGGTGCTGGGTGTGGTGAGCTGGTTCCTGTCCAGGTCTCCCCCCACCAAAGGGTCCTGCTTTGTTTGGAGGCGTCACATCCACTACACCAGAGCTGCAGCAAAGGCAGGCGATGATGTACGTGCTCTGGGAAGGCAACTGCTGCATCTCTCCTTCCTGCTGGTGCTTGGAAAACACTTCACATTTTTCACATTTTCCTGTGTTGGGTGTTGAAAGCTCTGGCAAAAGCCATAATGAGCCTGGAGTGCCCCAAGTTTGCTCTCCTTTAATTCAGACCCTTGGCCGTAGCAGGGTTCAGCATCACATGTAGGTCTCTGACCGGTCAGAGGATCACACGGGGTGCGTTTGATGACTGTGTATGGGGTGGCGGTGTGGGGATTGGGACACAATGAGCTTGGGCCGGCAAAGCAGTGGCTCAGGGGAAGTAATGGTGCCAGGAAAAGATCAGGGACAAGAGCCGAGAAAACGGTAAGAGGCGGAGGAAGCCCAGCCTGAACGACAGCTCTGGGCAACGCCAGAGGTGCAGACAGTGCCTTGGCGAGTTGTAGGAAATGAAGATGCAGCTAAATCCCCATGTGACAATGCTCGGCTGGACCTGCTGATGGGACTGCAGCCCACAGGGTGCTGCCCTGTGGGGGCTTCAGGCCCCAAAGCCAAAAACCAGCAGGGCTGGGGGGCTTGGGCCAACCTGGAAGATGGAGAAAGGGAGATGAAGGATGGGATGGGATCAGATGGGGTGGGCTGTAGGAGCAGCAGTGGTGGGGAAGCACCAGCACCTCTCCCAAGTGCTGTCTCTTCTTCCTCGCCTAGATTTGTTGAGGAACGTGGAGTGGAAAGCAGCGCTCCGGACCCTCTGCTGCATGTTTCTGGGTCTTTACTGCCATTACTGGCTGCTGCTCCACGTCTCGGGCTTCCAGTCGCCGTGGTCCGCCCTGCTCTGCATGCTGCTCACCCGCTCCCTCCTGGCCCATCCTTACATCCATGTCAACATATTCCAGGTAGAGACCTGAAGCTCCGAGATGTCCTGGTGGTGCTGGGGACAGGCCAGCCACCACCCGGCACCGGTGACACGGCCCTGAGGCTGCTGGTTGGAGCTGGTGTCAGCTCAAGGCGAGCGGCCTCGGTTGTCATCTCCATTGTGCCAATGTCAGGGGGAGGACAGTGGTGGCCCTGCGAGAACGTCAGGGCAGATGGGTGCGAAGGGCTGGAGGTGTGATGTCCTCTGTGGTGTCTTGCAGGACTGGGCGTCTGCAGGTCCTGAGACGGTGACAGGCTGGTGGCACAAAATGTGGGTGGGGTGGGGGGACAGAGCCTGAGTGCTGCTCAGTGGCTCCGTGGGTGGACAAGCCCAGGATGGAGACACTACAGGGATCATAGAATCGTAGAACAGTTTGGGTTGGAAGGGACCTTCGAAGCTCCTCTAGTCCAACACCCTGCCATGAGCAGGGACATCTTCAGATACATCAGGTTGGCAGCCAGACCCCCAAATGTGGCTCAGCCTGGCTGTCACCTTCATGCCCTTGTGTGGCCAGAGCTGTGGTTTGCTCTGCTGGGAAGGACCCGGGGGGGTGGCGGGTGCCACAGGGTCCCCACCTGCCTCTCCTGCAGCACATCGGCCTCCCCATGTTCGCGGCCGATCGGAAACCCAAGCGGATCCACCTGATGAGCCTGGGTGTCCTCAACCTGCCCCGCAATGCCCTGCTCGACTGGTCCTTCGGCCACTCGCTCATCAGCTGCCATGTGGAGCATCACCTCTTCCCCAGCCTCTCTGACAACATGTGCCTCAAGGTGAGATGGCCCCGTAGGGCAGACAAGCGCGTTGGAAGGTGACACAGGGACAAGACCATCCATCATCCCACTGCAAGCCCCCTTCTCGGGCTGAGCCTCTCTGTGCTGTTACCCCTGTGCTAGAGACCTCTGGCTGCTTTGCAGCTCACCTCCCTCCACCCTCATTCCTCTTTTTCCTCCATTTCCACTCCCTGCTCCTTTCCCAGCCCTAATTCCAGCCTGTAGCAGCCACTTGGCAGTCTGGGATCCTCCCGACGCTTTCCTTGGGAAACATCTCCAGCACCACCCAGTCTGGTATAAATTTCAGCTGGTGTCCAGGCAAACCTCCTGTAATTTGGTCATGCCTATACGTGTTTCTCTGAGGTGCAGGGTGTGTTCCAAACATGGGTTCCAAGCACTGCTGCAGCTCAAGGGGATCCCAAAGCAGGTCCATGTGCTGCCCTTCAGTGATGGATCTCTGCTTCTTTAATGCTGTACACTTATTTTCAGTCTCAAGTCAGGGGAAAAAATTAAGAAATAGCCAAAGGGGCGCGGGAGCACCAGTGGATTTCAAGTCGTGCCCTTTGCCTGAGCTCATGGGGCCGGTAGGACCGGCAACCGCAAAGGTGTGTTGCAGGGAATGAAGGGGGTAATTAAGCTGGTGGCAGCGTCCCAGCCCTGTCACCGAGCCAGTTGTGGGGACACGTGGGGATAACTACGGGTGCAAGTGATGAGCAGGTGCGGCTGGCCCTCGTTAAACCTCATTAGGGCATCTCTCCTAATCAGCAGTCCTACTAGGGTGAACCCCCTGTGTTGCTGCAATTGGAAACCACCTTCCTCTTAATTTTGATGGTAAAGATGCTACAGCTGGTGCTGCTGTCTCCAGCCCCATTTTGAGCACGTGGGATGGGTTTTCTGAGCACCTCGCTGTGATCTCGGCGATGCCTCAGGCTGGAAACCTCATACAAATACCCGGACATCCTGCAGGGAGGTGACTCAGCTGTTGTCTCTGCAGATCAAACCTGTCGTCTCCCAGTATCTGAAGCAGAAGAAGCTGCCATACAATGAGGACACCTACACCTCCCGGCTCCGGCTCTTCCTCCGCAGATACGAGGAGCTGATGGTCCATGCTCCCCCCATCACGGAGCTGGTGGGCATCCAGTGAGGAGGGGGCCCCAGGACTCGTGGGACGGTTTTAGCAGGATGGGGACTTCACAGACGCACACCTCCATAAAGCCACCATGTAGGAAACGTGATGTCTTGGTTTTGGATGGATAATGATGCACAGAGCCACTGTGGGAGGAGAGCTGGGTGGTGCAATACTGGGGACAGAAAAAAAGGGGGATTCCCCCCTTGCTATTTGCAGCCAGAGCTTAGTTTTATCCACTCTGCTTTCACACCTGGAGAGAGGAATTCCCCCGTCTGGTGCAGCAGGACCAGGGGGATGCAGCTGGGGATGTGGCACCGTGTCCAGGGCATCCCAAGGCAGTTCCCAGCTGAGAGCCACTGGGTGGGTAGGATGGGGCTGTAAACATGTAGTCGGGGGCTCAGGGAAGGGGTGGGTGATGGGGAAGGGGCTGTATCACTGCTGCCTGCGCTTTGCCTGACTTTGGGATAAATTGGTCCCTTCTAGGAACAATGATTTGGCAAATTCAGCCTTAATATATTGAAGTGCGTTGTCTTTATTGCTGGGTTTTGTTGCTGGTATCCCGTGATGCCTGAGGTGAGGCTGAGGGAAAGACCCTCTTTCACCCAGGGCTTGGGGGTGACAGATCCTCCCAGAGCTGCCCTCCCACCCCCAGAACTACCTTCTTAATTGAGCATCAGAGCTAAATTATGTTAAATGTGCCAACTTAATGGTGCTCCTGGCTCCAGTGAACGAGGGGTGAGCACGCAATAATGGTGCTTTCGGTTCAGAGTCATCTCAGCCTCATGTGTCCCCACTCAGAGGGAGCAGGGTGAGCACAAAATGCTCTTTCTCCTCCTTTGTTGCAAAGAGATCAGTCCCAAAATGTTTCTGAGCGATGATGGGAGCATCAGCCCTTTCCACAGCTAGAATTCATGGATGTTGTTTAACGCAGTGCCATCTAAAGGCAAGTGTTCATAGGTCCATCAGCCAGCATGACACAACTTGTGATCCCTGTCAGAAGTGGCAGATAAATGTTAATGGGGAAAAGGGAGATTTCTGTTGCCCTGTGCTCAGTACCCCCCAGATTGCTGCCTTGATTGATGCCCCATATTTGAAATCAGCTTTTTTTTTTTGGGGGGGGGAAAAGGGGGGCACGATATCAAGGCTGATTTTTGGAACTGCACCTCCACCCTCATCTCTGCGGGCAATGGGATGGCAATGACTGTATTGTGCTGAGGCTGGGGACTGAGAGCACAAGTACAGGATTTAAAGCCATCAGAAATCCTGGTCCTCACCACAAACAGCCTGGAGGAGTGGGTGCAGATGGAGGCACAGGGCCAGCTGCTGTTCTCAGCATGCCTTCACAGGAAGCCATGAACCAATTTTCAAGGCTGCGCGAGAAAGCATGTGGGTTTTATGACCCTGATTAAAACCAGCTTCTAGCTGTAAATTCCTCTTGGTCTTAATTGCTTTTAAAAAGCTCCTTTAGCTCTCGCCTGCATGCTTTGGCATTTGTACAGCCCTTAAACAACTCCTGGGCCCACTGAAATTATTTCCCTGCCTGGTGCATCGCATGGGGGCTGAAGCAAGACAGGGTTCTCCTGCATGGGAGATGCGAGTAGTTGCATTTGAAATCAGTCGAATGATTAAGGGGGAAATGAAGCAGTGAAAGGGGCGGGTGCCCGGCAGTAGCATTTACCTGGTTCATCCTTTACTGAGGGGGTGCTGTGGGTTTCTCCTGGTGATGGGTGGATGGCTGTGCAAGGGGCTGGTTAAAATCAGTCTGAGCTTCGGCTTCCACCGGGAGACCCCAGCAGCTAAGCAGTCTTGGCAATAAAGGGGCGCACGCAATTAGCAGCTGCAGGGATGGAGCCGATGGGGTAGCAGGTAGGGTACCGCGGAGGCCTTGCCATAGAGAGCGGCGGCGCGGGCGGCCATGAGACGGCCTTGCCTTTCTTGCCTCTCGATGGTATCGCTCATTTCCGGACATGTGTAGGAGCAACGGCATTCTGCCATTGGTTGCCGGCGCGGAGGCGGGGCGACTCGTCACTGTAGGGGCGGGGTTATGCTAAACGTGACGCTCTCCCGCCTCACCATTGGTCGCTGGGGAGAAGGGGCGGGGCAGCGGCCGCGGCGACCGGGATGGGACCGGGCGGCACGTGCTGGAGGGGCAGCGGCGTCACGGGCGGTGAGGGGCGGGGTCTGGCGGTGTCACGGGGTCAACCGGCGCCGGGGGGCGGAGCACGTGTCCTGGGTCCGGGAGAACCGGGGCTGCGGGGGGAGCCGGGGCGGGAAGAGCTGGGGTCGCGCGTCCGAGCGGCTGCGGGAACCGTGCTCAGCAGGTTCGTGCTCCAGCTCCGGAGCCGGCCCCGGTGCTCTGGGGCGGGAGTGCGGGGTCTCCGCAACCCCCGGTGTCTCGGTTCTGGTGGTTTCCGGTGCCGTCAGCCACCCACCGGCCCAGCCGCAAGCTCAAGGCCACGGGCTCGGCGTTTCCGCCCCGCACCGCCCCGGGGGCCGCGCCGCCGGTGGGTACATAACCCCGGCCGTGTCCGCCGGCCGCCATGCGCCATGGCCGGTGCGGGGGGACGCGCCCCGCGCGGTGGGTGCTGGCGGGCGGGACGGGCCGTGGCCGGGCGTGGGGTCAGCGACCCGCGTGGCATCGCCTCCCCCGTGTCCTTGTCCCCCGCAGGTCTCCGGCGCTGGCTGTCCTCGGCCGCCCCGCTGCCCCGGCTCTGCGTGGTGGGCAGCGGCCCCGCCGGCTTCTACACAGCTCAGCACATCCTCAAGGTACCGGGGCGGGGATTTGGGCGTGGGTGAGGGCAGGGACCCCCCCGGCTGGCTCTGACTGGGGTGGGATGTGGTTTTGGGGGCTCCCGGCCCCACTCCAGCCAGGTCTGTGGTGTCAGGGGCTGCTTGGGGCAGCACAGACCCCCCCAGAGTCCTCCTGACCATTTCTCTTGGGGTGGGCACAGCTGCTCCTGTCCCTGCCCTCCCTGGGGCCACCCAGGTTGCTGCAAGTTCAGCCCAAGTGATTTTTTTTAGAATTAAGCAGCAGAATCTGCCTCGCTTAAAGCTGGTGTCACCCTACAGGGGTGACATTAACTGTGTGTTAAGGGGAATGTGCAGCACCTGGTCCCCTGCTCCCTCCTCCCCAGGGGGAATTAAAGGTCCTGATCCCTTCTCTTCTCTGACCAATGATGGGACCTGAGGGAATGGCAGGAAGATGTGCCAGGGGAGGGTCAGGTTGGACATTCAGAAAAGGTTCTTCACCCAGAGGGTGCTGGACACTGGACCAGGCTCCCCAGGGAGGTGTTACAGCCCCAAGCCTGACAGTGTTCAAGAAGAGACTGGACAATGTCCTCAGACACATGGTGTGAATTTTGGGGTTGTCCTGTGCAGGGAAGGGGCTGGACTTGATGATTCTTGTGGGTCCCTTCCAACTCAGGACATTCTGTGATTCTAAAGCACGCAGGTGGCCCTTTGCCCAGTGTCTGCGAACATTAATGCTTTGGGTGGTCACACCTCTGTTAGGAAATGAGCCCCAGGCACAGAACCAGGCTGCTGACACCAACCAGAGATGCAGCGGCTTAACCCCATCATTAAATCATGCTGTGTTGTCTCCGATTTGTGTCAGAAATATCTGTTACTAAGCCTCAGGGACAAATTTTAGGGCTGCTTAATCTCCGGGAAGAGGCTGACTCAAAATACACGATAACAAAAGCCTTGTAGCAAAACATCTGGCTAAAGCTGTGACCCTGAGGTGACTCAGCTCAGAGGGATCTCAGGGCATGGACATCTCTGCTGGGGCTGGTAGACAGCCTGGTGGGTCCAGCAGTGCCCAGGGTGCTGTGCTGGGTGCTTCCCAGCCAGGGTGGGGGCCCTTTTGTCAGCCCCCCACGTATCCGAGAGCCACTGGGTTAGTGTGGAAGAGGGGCTGTGGATGCACAGGAGGATGGAGCCCCCCACGCCGTGTACTTGGTGGTGGTTGGGGTCATGTTCTCTGCTCCACCTCGCGATGCGAGCTGGCAGTAGCAGGTCCAGCATCACCTTGAATGTGGAAAAGTCTGGAACAGGATGTTTCTGACTTCAGGGTCTTACAGAATCACAGGATAATTTAGGTTGGAAGAGACCCTCAAGATCGTCACGTCCAACCATTAACCCACCCCTGGCACTGCCCCATGTCCCTGAGAACCTCATCTCCGTCTGTCCAACCCCTCCAGGGATGGTGACTTCACCACTGCCCTGGGCAGCCTGTTCCAATGCCCCACAGCCCTTTGGGGAAGAAATTGTTCCCAGATCCAGCCTAAACCTCCCCTGGTGCAACTTGAGGCCGTTTCCTCTGGTCCTCTCTTGGTGCACCCCTCTCCTGCCCCGTCCTTCCCCAGCAGCCCACGAGCTTGCGTGTCCCTCTGGGGCTGCTGGGCTCATATGGCCTCTCGTCCTCGTCCCTTACATGTGACAGCCTTCTCTTGCAGCACCATGGCGGAGCCCGTGTCGACATCTACGAGAAGCTGCCTGTTCCCTTCGGGCTCGTCCGGTTTGGGGTGGCCCCAGACCACCCCGAGGTGAAGGTCAGTGCTGGCTCAGCTCCGTGGGTGACTGTGATGGTGGTGGGTGCAGGGCAGGGAGTCACTGTCCTTTGTGGTGCCTCAAGGCTCACTTAGGAGCGGGGCTGTGACACTGAAGAGGTCCAGGTGTCCTTCTTGTCCCTGCTGAGACCCAGCTGGGCCATGGCTGGGTGATATGGGACATATGGTGGTTTGGTGGGGCTCCCTGTCCAGCCTCACCTTTGGGAAGTTTTCTTCTACAAGGGGGTTTACTTAGAGGGGCTGAAGGTGTTGAGAGGGTCCCGTTGTCACCGGGTGGGTGCAAAAGAGGGATCTCCCTTTCCGCAAAGGGTGGTGGAAAGAATGCCAAGTGGCAGCTGCGCTTATCTCCTGGTGAATTATTTGTGCCTGTTAGATAAGAGTCTCAGAATAACCGACCCGGAGAGGGGGAGAAGCATTTCAAGGCTGGGGGGGACAGGGACAGGGACCTCCTGCCAGCAGCAGCCTTGTCCCGTCTGGGGCTGGGACGTAACTCCCCGGCGTGTCTTTGATCTCGGCAGAACGTGATCAACTCCTTCACGCAGACGGCGCGCTCGGAGCGCTGCGCCTACTACGGGAACGTCACCGTGGGGAGGGACGTGACGGTGGCCGAGCTGCGGCAGGCTTACCACGCCGTGGTGCTGGTGGGTACCGCGCCTCGGGGCTGCCCCAGCCCCCCAGAAATCACAGGGGAAGTCTTTGGGATTATTGCCCTCTGGGATTTCAGGATGAGGGTTTGGGTTTGGTGTTTCTGGGTCATTTATTGCTGTGGTAAACTCTCCCCAGTCTCGGGACAGCTCAGATGCTACGAGGCTTGTCCAAAGCCTTGCAGGGAGCGTGTGCTTCAAATTCAGGTCTCTGAAACCCCGCTGGAAGGGGCGATGGTTGAAGAGCCTCTTCCTTGTGATGGCAAATCCCAATTTCAGCCTGACAGGGATGTGTTCCTCCTGTTCAGCCCTCAGCTAGTGCTCTGCCTTGGCCCAAAGAGGTCCAGTTTGGCTCTGGAGCCCGGGAGGATGGGCTGGGTGAAGTCCTGGTGCTCAGGCTGTGTTTAGCCCCTCTGTTGGGTATCCCGGCCCTTGGGAAGGGTTGGCAGCCGTGCAGGGTCCCTGGCAGCAGCTGGAAGGGAGATTTGTGCTTTGGTATCACACCCTGCACACAGTGACATCTCTGACTGCGTCTGCTCCCTCCTCAGAGTTACGGCGCTGAAGATAACCGGGTTCTGGGGATCCCAGGGGAGAACCTCTCCGGCGTTTATTCAGCGCGAGCCTTTGTGGGCTGGTACAACGGGCTTCCCGAGAACCGGGACGTGAGTACAGCAACGCTTTCCCTGCCCTTCCTCCCCATCCTGCATCCCAACACGGGCATTCAGCTCCAGATTAAGTCCTGAAAGGCCCAGCAATTGGAAAAGATTAGCAGGCACCACGTTAAATCCTTCTTAAATGGTAGAAATGTGAACAATTTGCACATCAGTGAAGCGGATTAGCTGGCTCCGTAGGTTGGCAGCACGTTTTGGCCAGGCCACATGGGAACTTGGGGGGTGATGATGCTCTGCTTTGGCCTGAGGAGGTTTTTTTGGCTGAAATAGCCCCTGGTCCCAGAGATGCCATCGTGGGAAGAGGGTGAGAGGGATCAGCTGGGGTGCCCAGAGTGACTGTGTCGCTGTGTCTTGTTATTGTGGAGTTTTCCTGTCTGCACCACCTCTTTTTGAGGAAAACAGGGTTAGAAGGGAATTTGGGTGGTGGGAGCAGGTCTAAGGGGTGGACATCTTGGAGAGCGTGTGGATTTGCTCACGGATGGGTCTTTCCCCACAGCTGAAGCCCGACCTGAGCTGTGAGACGGCGCTGATCCTGGGTCATGGCAATGTGGCGCTGGACATTGCCCGGATCCTCCTGTCCCCACTGCATCTCCTCAGGGTGAGGCACTGCGATATTCCACACCATGAAGGGGCCCAAACCCCCTGCATGCTGGGTGGGTGCTGTTTTCCACCCATCTCAGCAAAACCTCGGATTCTCTTGTCATTGGGATCTTTCCCCATGGGAGGCTGTTGCATCTTGGGTGCGCCCTGTGGATTCACAGCCCATAGGAGGGGTCCAAAAACCGCTCTATCTCTGCAATTGGATCCATCTTTTTGAAACAGCCTGTTCATTCAGTGCTGAGGGACCAGCTGTGCAAATAGCTCTGTGCAAAGGGAGGTGACGTGTTTTCCATCCTCACTCAGGCTCTCCGCATGCCCAGCCCGCTTTTCTGTGGATTTGTCCCCTTCAGAGGCTGTGCCTTCCCCCCAGGTCCCCCAAATGTGCCCTCGGCCCACTGTCCCCTCTCTGTCTTGCAGCAAACAGACATCACCGAGGGTTCCCTGGCAGCTCTGGCCTGCAGCAAGGTGAAGCGCGTCTGGCTGGTGGGCAGGAGGGGACCTCTCCAAGTTGCTTTCACCATCAAGGTAAGGCTGGGGGTGCATCTGTGTTTCCCAGCACTGAGCCCCAGTCCCTGGTGGGGAGAGGTGGTTTGGGGGCAGGTGGGGAACCCAATCATCCCCCATCCTGCACCCATGTGCTGGTTTCTAGCCTGGGCTGCTGAGTGTGGGGACCTGGGGCTGTTGGTGACCTCTCTGTGCTGGAGGTAACATCTTCCTGCCTGCAATTCCTAGGAGCTGCGGGAGATGATAAACCTACCCGGTACCAGACCTGTCCTGAACCCTGTGGACTTCACAGGCCTGGAAAATGCTGTGAAAGGTGATGGGAGTGTGCCAAGCATGGGGGGTGGGTTGGTCTTTTCTCCCAAGTACAAGTGAAAGGATGAGAGGGAACGGCCTCAAATTGTACCAGGGGAGGTTCAGGTTGGATATTAGGAGAAATTTCTTCTCGGAAATGGTTGTTGGGCGTTGGAACAGGCTGCCCAGGGCAGTGGTGGAGTCACCATCCCTGGGGGAGTTGAACAGACACAGAGATGAGGTTCTCAGGGACATGGGATAGTGCCAGGGTTGGATTAACAGTTGGACTCAATGATTTTGAGGGTCTCTTCCAACCAAAATGATTCTATGCTCCTCTGGACAGGGACTCACATTGACAGATGAGTGTCCAAGAATGATCTGGAGATGCTCAGAATGTACATCAGAGAAAAACTCTTGCCCTGTGCTTAATGCATGGTGTTTGAAACCTGGGTGACCATGATGTGGCTCATCCTAGGGGGCCACCAAGGCAAGGGAACAGCCTGTTTCTCTGTTTGTGCAACCACTTTGCTGCTAGGGAGTGATGCTTATGCACAGAGTGATGAAGGCAGGAGGTTTGGGAGGGCTGGGAGAGCCTTGCAGGAGAGATCCCAAGGCTGTTGATTTAAGAGCTTCCTGCAGAGCTAAAAAGAAAACGCTGAGTTCAAGGGTGTCCAGAGACTTGCTCTTCTCCACGGGCTGCTGCCTCCGAGCACCAGCAAGACAGCAAAACCGCAGGCTTTGATTTGTGTGTCCCACTGGCCTGAAGCCTCAAGAGCTTTCCTGGTCACTTCGACTTGCAGTTTGTCATCTCAAAGGCTTTGGAGACCGGTCTGCGTGACAGACTCCAAACAGATGCTCATGTACCACTGAAACCGCCTTGACGTGGCCTCAGCTCCGTGTCCTGAGGGGCTTTTGTTGCAGTTCCTGTCCTGAAGCTCTCTCTTTCTTCCTAGATGCCCCGAGGCCCAGGAAGCGACTGACCGAGCTGATGATCAAAACAGCCCTGGAGAAGCCTGGGGAGAAGGCGGTGGAGGTGCAGGCCGGAGCCCCCCGGGAGTGGGGGCTGAGGTTCCAGCGCAGCCCTCAGGCAGTGCTGCCCACCGCTGACGGGGGGCGGGCGAGGGGCGTCCGCCTGGCCCTGACCCGCCTGGAGGTACGGACGGGCTCCTGGGGCTGGGGTGGAGCAGGATGTCCCATGGCCCTTGGGGATCTCTCCAAAGACAGCTGGCTTTCCGCAGCTGGTTGGGGTGGCCACTGGCAGGCTCTTGGGGAAGCTCGTCCCACCAACAAGGGCATTTCCCTGTCTAAAGGGAGCAATTTCCACACTGCTGCTGCTGCAGAAAGGCTTTCAGCAAATACCCGGGGGTCAATGATGCCAAAGGGGACAGAAGGAGGCTGCTGCTCTGCATCTCATCGCCGTCTATGGCTTCCTCACAAGGGGAGGAGGGGCAGGCGCTGAGCTCTTCTATCTGGCAACCAGTGATGGGACCTGGGAATAGCAGGAAGATGTGCTGTGGAGGTTTAGGTTGGGCGTTAGGAAAAGGTTCTTCACCCAGAGGGTGCTGGACACGGGAATAGGCTTCCCAGGGAGGTGTCATGGCCTCAAGCCTGACAGTGTTCAAGAGGAGACTGGACAACATCCTCAGATACACGGTGTGCACTGTGGGGTGTCCTGTGCAGGGACAGCAGTTGGACTCCATGATCCTTGTGGGTCCCCTCCAACTCAGGCCATTCTATGATTCTGTGATCTAGTGACTGTCTGGAGGTCACCAGCCTCTTCCTCCCTCTCCCAGGGCTCAGGTGACTCTGCCAGAGCCGTGCCCACAGGAGACGTGGAGGAGCTGGAGTGTGGGCTGGTGCTCAGCAGCATTGGCTACCGGAGCCTGCCCCTGGACCCGGCCGTGCCCTTCGACACCCAGCGCGGCGTTATCCCCAACAGCTCGGGCAGAGTGGAGGGTGTCCCAGGTCTGTGTCTGCTGGGAAACACGTGGTGGGCTGGGGGTTTTGGGGTGGAAAACTCTGGTCACCAAGGGCACGGGTACAAGCTGGTGAGGGGTTGGAGCACAAGTGTGATGGGAGCGGCTGAGGGAGCTGCGGGTTCAGCTGGAGAACAGGAGCTGAGGGGAGACCTTCTGATCTCTGAACTGCCTGAAAGGAGCTTGGAGCCAGGGGGGTCGGGCTCTGCTCCCCAGGAACAAGCGCCAGGAGCAGAGGAAACGGCCTCAAGTTGTGCCGGGGAGGTTTAGATTGGATATTGGGAACAATTTCTTCCCCAAAGGGCTGTGGGGCATTGGAACAGGCTGCCCAGGGCAGTGGTGGAGTCACCATCCCTGAAGGGGTTGGACAGACGGAGGTTTGGTTCTCAGGACATGGGGCAGTGCCAGGGATGGGGTAGCGGTTGGACTTGATCTTGAGGGTCTCTTCCAACCAAAATGGTTCTATGATTCTAAGGTGGTCGTACACCTCAGAGAGTGGAAACTGAGGAAAGAAGCTGTCTCTGCTGGGTGTTAGGACCTGGCCTGTCTCTAGCTCGTGTCAGGGGTGTCTGGTTTTGCACAGGCTGGTTTTACTGGGCCTTGGAGTCTGTTCCTGAAGCAACACAGCCCATACACTGCGTAGTGCCGGGCTGCAGGTACCCAAACTCCTGCGACAGCACCGTTGAAGGGCCACGCTGTGTCCCCACACAGGGGTGCGTTCTTCCACCACCCACAGCTTCATCATAGAATCATTTCGGTTGGAAGAGACCCTCAGGATCATGGAGTCCAACCGTTGATGTGACACCTGGGGACAGGGTGAGGACGGGCAGCCGGGAGGGCCTGTGTCCACGTGCCGGACCGAGTCTGGCTGCTCTGCGCAGGTCTGTACTGCAGCGGGTGGGTGAAGAGGGGACCCACTGGTGTCATCATCACCACCATGAACGACAGCTTCGACACTGCCCAGTCCGTGTTAGAGGATCTCCAGGCGGGCGTGCTGGACGTGACCACCTCCAGAGAAGGCTTTGGGGCTGTGGAGAGCATCCTGCACAGCCGAGGTCAGTGCAGGGGGCTGAGCAGCCGGCATCAGGGTGTGATGGAGCCAGGCTCCTCCTTGATCAGAGTGTCCTGGGGCAGCGAGTCCTGTGAGCCACTTTTGGGAGCAGAGGCTGAGCCACAGAAATGTGTTGTGCTGCTGTTTTGTTGTTCCAAAGTCCAGGGAGAGCAAGACTTTACTTCCCTTGAACTTGTGCCATTGCTGAGGTTGATGACCCCTTTCTGGGAAGGGCCATGAAAAGCAGTACAGACCTTGGGTAAAATGTCACTGTCAGCTGCCTAGACAGCCAGCTATTGCTCTGGAGTGCTTTTCCCAGCAATCCTTCCAGGCAAGTTGAGGGAAAGATTAAAACACCCAAGAGAGTAATTTGCCGTTGCTGTGTTTAAAGGCATTCAATTAAAGTGTGTGTGTTTTGCCTCGTTAACTGTCTGAGGTTTAAGAGGGAACTGGAAGCGTTTTGTCCCCCAAGGTGAGACCGTGCTCACCGTTGTTACGGCTTACAAAGGTCTGACTGATCCGAGCCGACTGCAACCTGCCATCCCTCTCCTCGTGGTGCTAAAAATTATTATTATTCCTTTGCCGGGGTGAAGTCTTATGCCATGTGAGGAAAGGGCAGGCTTTGCTCACACAGCAGGTCCCTGCTAATGGGGGCGTGAGGCTGAACTCCTTTTTACTTGGTTAACTTCTCCCTCCTGTCCCTCGCTGTCACCCCAGGGGTCCGTCCCGTTTCCTTCTCCGACTGGGAGAAAATCGACGCTGCCGAAGTGGCGAGAGGCAAAGCTGCTGGCAAACCCCGGGAGAAGATCGTGGATCCTCAGGAGATGCTGCGGCTGATCGGTCACTGAAGCAGCGGCGGTGGGAACGTGGCGCTGGTCTGGCTGGTCACACCAGCGGGTTACAGATGGCCTGGGAGCACAGGGCTTGTGCCCGGGGCTGGTGGCCGCTCTGGGAGGTGTGACATTTGTAAGCGTGAAGTCCGTGTTCCTGAAGTGAGTGTTTCAAAGTACCTGAGGCTGCCGGCTGGTCCTGTCTCTGCAGCTGGTGCTGCCCCTCGGGCGCTTCTGTCATTCGGGGTCCTTTGAGTATTAATGAATTAGCCGAGCATTTAATGAGTTGGTGGCACAGATGAGGGGCGATCTGTCCCTGGCAGGAGCCCTGGCTGGGCACCTTCCCCGTGGCAAGTCACGGAGAGAAGCTTCCTCATGTCTTGCTGCCTCTCCTTTAAACCTCAAGCCGAATGGCTTCGTTGCCTTGTCATCACGCCCAAGCAGGCCTCTTTTAATTTTTTTTTTTTTTTTTTAATTAAATCCTTACAGGAAACCCAAATTGGACCTGCATTCTTTGTCTGTGACTGCCTTAACCTGGGAGTCCCGGGGCAGGGCAGCTCCTCAGGAGGGACCGATCGCTCTCCGTTCATTGCAAGCTCTGAACAGTCAAGGGCATTCATTTGCTTTTCTGCCTCCCGCAGTTCAGCCCCGGCAGAGCCTGGGCCCTGGCTCACGGGGTGGATTGGAATAACGAGTGTGTAATTGCCTTGTTCCGGATCAGGAGGGATCCTGTGTTGGTTGGTACCTGCCAGTGCTGGCTGGTGCAAGCGGTGCCTCGAGCCCTTTCTCTTCATTCACTGTTGGGTTGTTTGTTGGTTTGGGTTTTTTTTTTGGCCTGCGTGTTTTGGAGCTTATTAAATGCTTCTCTTAGCCCAAATTGACTACAGTGACAGGTTTTAAGCCAGATTACAAGCCGTGAGCCGTAATCTCCTCTTTATCCGTGGCGCAGGGGCCACGTCAGCGCGGTGCCCTCCCCTGGCCATCCTGCCACCCGCTTTGTCCCCAAACTGCTGTGCTCCCCACAGGGTCACAACTGCCCCTCTCTGACCTCTGTGAGTGGTGACAGTGGCAGTTGCTGGTGACTGTGTCAGAAACAGATTGTGCACCGTGATGGAGGCAGAGGATAAATCCAGCCAGGGTTTATTTTAGGTCCACGCTCAACCGCCGAGCCCTGTCCCATTGCGGAGGACGTGCCCGCCGTGCGCTGTGCTCCCACCCCATCGCTGGTCCAACCTCAGGCAAGGGAGATCTGTGGCTTCTCTCTTTTTTTCCTTTTCTTTTCCCCCTTCTTTTTTTTCTCTTTTCTATTTAAATCTCATTTGCAAGCTCATTAAGAAACTCAGGAAATGCGATACTGGGAGCTCGTACGCAAACGAGCAATAAAGCTTTTGTCGAACAGCTGCTCGTGTGATGGGGCTCTCGTTACGTCTGGCGGCTGATGCGGTTTTAATGCTGAACTCTTGAGCAGGAGATTACATCAGCTCCGGGTTCGGAGACGAATAAAGTGCTTTGGAAAGGGGGGTGTGGAGGTGAGGGGGTTGTGCTGAGGGTGGGGAGCAGCCGTGTTGGTAGATCACCCAGCCAGAAATGAGATGGTGAAGGGGTTGTTGTGTTTGCATCAAATCTGCAAGTATTGGGAAGAGATGAGCCGGCTTGTCCCCAGGGTTTTCTTCTATGTCGCTGTGAATGTTGATTTCGGGGAGCTTTTGTAGCTGCGATAAGGCCACGGTGCTTGTGCTGAGCACGGCAAGCGGCTGTTCCCGAGCTGGTGATGCTTCAGGGTAGTTTTTGGGCTGCAATAACACATTAAGGGGAACATCTTGCTTTGCTGAGCCGTGTCCTTGCCCAACCCTGACCTTGGCCAAGGACCTGGGGTTAATTCTGGGCTGCGGGAAAGCCGTGGGACGATCAAGGTTAGTGAAGGGCAGGGATGGAGAACTGAGCCTCATGAACAGAAGAAGGATCCTTACGATTCTGTAAACCCTTATTAGACACCTCCAGCTCCCCTTTGCCACCTGCATCCCCGGGCCCCAGCGGGTGTCCTGCCTCCCCGTCCCTGTTCTCCATCCTTCTCTCTGGGGACCAGGACACATCCAGCTTCCCCGGGAAGGTCCTTGTCCCCGCTCGCTGTGTCGTTAGGTGGCGCTGGGAGGCCGGTAACTGGGAGCAAAGGGGCCGAGTGGGGCTGGGGGTGACCCAGCACCCCTGGGGCTGGTGGGGTGACCCAGCCTCCTGCCTGGCTCTGAGCAGGATGGGGGGCCCATGCAGGCTCCCCATTTATGTTCGGTGCTGTTTTTAGGCAGCGTTAGCCTTGTGGATGTTTGCCCATCCTGGTGGGATGAGGGGGGCAGCCTCTCTGGGCAGCACCCCCCTTGCCCTCCGCTCTCCAAAGCCATTTTCTGCAGCTGGTGAGGAGCCAGGCGGGCGATGCTGTGAATGACACCCGTCTGCTGGCCTGAGAAGCTGGGAGTCATGGCTGCCAGCTCTTAACGTGGACTTCCCAGCTCCGATGAGTTCTGGCTCAGCTCAGCGCTAATGAGGCTGCACAAAGCTGGTGGAGATCAGCAGCTGCTGAGGTTTCGCCCCAGGACTGGCTGTGCAGATCCTCCTGCACCCCACGTGCTTGGTGTTCTGGGTGCTGCTCTCCGAGGCAGCCAGTCTGGGTATGGAGCAGAGCGAGCACCCGTCAGGGTGTGGGGTAAATGCTCTTCAGCTGTGCCTTTGCAACCTCCCACTGCTGCTTTGTGCTGCCGTGCCTCAGTTTCCCTGCTCTGCAGAGCTGTTGCAGCCTTAGCTCTTCTCCGCCCTGGGGCTGCTGCCTTGCGTGGGCAGCTTGGAGTGATACAGGGCAGAAGCAGGTCTGAGACACCCCAAAAGTGTCTGTTGATGCTGCATTTTGCAATTACACCCAGGAGACAAGTGCGGACGTTCTTGCTGGCTTGCTAACAGGCTGCTTGCTGAACTTGGCCTTTTCAAACTGGCACTTAGAGCCCATGAAGCAGGAGGTTACCTGTGCTCTGGAATAAGGGAAGAACCAGCTTGAGTCAGGTCTCCGGCCCAGCAGTGAGGAGCTGTGCTGCCGTTCAACCGCCGGCTCACGCGACCAGAAGCAAAAAAAAAAGGCTGAAAAAGCATTTCAGCAGCATGGTTAATATATAATTTTCCAGCCCCATCCCTGGCGTTTGCGTGGCCGCAGAGGCGGTGTCCAGCGTTACACCATCCCCAGCCCCTCGCCGCGTGAATCACCGAATTGCGGCACCGGGAGCCGGGGTGAGTCGGGCTGTGCCGGGGGGAACAGATGGCTCTGGAAAGTGCTGACCTCAGCGCTTTGGCTGAGCACAAGCCCCAGTCCCTGCGTGCACCCTCCCCTCGCCGCTTGCTCTCCTGGGCACATCTTCTCCTACCTCGTGTGTTCTCCTCTCCAGCCCCAGGTAGGGATGGTGACCAGGTCGGGGTACCAAGCTGAGGGGTCACTGGAGTGGGTTTCCAGCCCCACTGCACCCAGGAAACTGCTTCCCTCCTGGTACAATATCACCCCTTCTCCGAAAGGACCCTGAACGCACCCTTGGCTCCAGACCCGCGAGAGGCTCATGGTTTCCACTCCCAGCATTAAGACACCCAACCTTCCTGGGACTCTGCACCCCCCAAAGCTTTGCCTGTGGTCGGGGTCAGTGTTGGGGTCCTGCAGCAGCTACGAGGGGCCAGAGGTTTTCCCTCTGTTTGGGGTGAGTTCCTTCGGCAATCAGGGCTGCACAAGCCCATTTCTCAAAGCCAGGAGGGGAGCAGAGGTGAAGGAGATGTCTAAACTCCCGGCAGCTGCTTGGAGGAGTTATTTAGGGACACGACAGCGGCAAATGAAGTTCTTGGAAGGCGAGGGCTGGTTATGCCCCAGAAAAAAGCGATTTTCTTCCTTCCTGAGAAATTTCCATTTCTAACCTGCTGACTTCGGCTGCCTCATCCCCAACCTCTGGGGCAGCCCAGCAGGCACACGCCACCCGGGGAGGAGGAATTATCCCTGTTTATTTTAGCTCCTTTAATTACTGTGAGGGTAGGATGCGGTGGCAGCGGGGCAGAGCTGTGCTGGATCCATGTCGGGCCATGCAATGGTCATGGCAGCGTCCCCGTGGCCTCTTTCCCACCTTTCTCCTTGCTCTGCTTTCTGCCTCGATTGCTTTTGGGGCTGCTGGGATCCAAGACAGCAGCCAGCTCTGTGTGGTTATTTAAGCACTGAAGCCCTGATGCCTTTTGGGAGGGAGCAGACAGGGTATGTGGGGACAGTGCCTTGCGGGGGTGGCCCTGGGAGCCAAATCTTCTTAGGACCCAGAGGAATGGGGTGAGGTGGGTGCCCAGGAGTAGGAGCATCTGGGCCCAGACCTTAATTTTTGGCCAAACTTCTGGGCTGGCAGGTGACAAGCAGGACTGGGATGGGTGCGGGACCAGGGCTAAACCTCTGCTCTGTGTCACAAGTGCCACCTGCAAGACCTGTGGGCACAGTGCTGTGTTGGTCTGACATCAGGTGCCGATAGCAGGACGCAGGTGGCTGTGGGGACAGCCCAAGCAGGCTGTGTCACCCAGCTGCCACGTGTGTGACACCTCTGGCTGTGTGCTGGCAGCGCACAGACCTGGGGCCTGTCCTTCCTAAACTCCCGGGTTAGGATGCACTAGGGTCAAAAGCCTTTGGCTGATGGTGGGGCTTACCCTGCAGAACTAGAAATATTAAAGGTGCTGCTGGGGCTGTGATGGTGTGGGTAGGGGCTTGGGTGTGGGTTTATACTGGGAGCTGATGGGCTCCTATTGAGTCTGCAGGACTGGGTGGGGACAGAACAGATAGGGGGTGAGCTGGATGTGCTGTGCAGGGGTTTTTACCCCAGGTTGGGGTGCAGGATGCTGGTGGGGTTGTGATGGGGTGCGAGGAGCCTGCGTGGAGACCAAGGCACTCCTGCAACACCCTGGGTGGATTGGTGTGAATCTGGATGAACGTTGGGCTCCCACCACGGTCCTCCTGTGTCCCCCTTGCTTGCCCGACATGGCCACTGTTGGGATCGTCCCTGCAGGAGGTGGCAGCACACCAGGAGCCGTTGGAGCGTGGCACCTCGCCTTTATCAACCTGGCTTTGGAGCCTCCTGCAAGAAAAGACGCTGAGGAAAGGTAATGGGGCAATGGCCTCTCTTATTGAGGTGATGCACCCACTTGGACACTGAGGGCCCCACACCAGGGTGCCACTCCAGCAGTGTGAAAGAGGAGGGGGAAGGCAGCTTCCTGCCCATGTTACCCCAACCCAGCCCAGAAAATAGGGCAAAGAGGACACAGTGTCCCCATGAAGGTGGCACTGAGGGCACAGCATCCCTGTGAGGGTGGCACCCAGTGGCTGAGGAAGTCAGAGGTTTCCAACCAGGAGGAAAAGTCCAGCTGCACCTTCCAGGGTTGTGGTCTTTGTCCTGGGGCTTTTGTTCGCACCAGAACGTTTACAGCCATTAGAGCACTTTTTTGGAATGTTAAAAGGACTTTTGTTATTTAAATGCACAAATAAGGTATTTTGAGGATTGTAGAACAGCTCCCGTAAACTGCTTTTAGTTGCATGGTGGACCTGGTTTAGGGGAATCTTGGCATTTTCCCCCAGAAAAACGTTGTGGGTTTGTTTCTAAAGACACTGAAGGACTTTTTGCTGGGAAAGCTGAGAACCTGGACGTGAACTCCCAGCACAGCCGCTCGCTCTGCAGCCTGAACTGGGAGCTGCCGGCCCGGGCTTCAGCTCCTCTAGTCTCACGGGGTGCTCTGGCTCTGCCTTTAGCCGGGTTTGACTCCCGAGGGAGAGGACACACAGCTGGGGGGGGCAGTGTGTGTGTCACCACCGATCCTCGCCCTCGTCCCCCCCGTTGTGCCCAGCTGTGTGCCAGACTCGGGTCTGTCTATCTGTCCTACGTGTGGGTTTGGGCTGTGATGGGGGTTAAATGTCCCATGGGATGGAGATGCTGGAGGGTCACAGGTGAGTTTGGGGTGCTGGGTATTGTCCAGGGTGGGGGGGTTGCTGCTAACCTCGTCATCCCACCTGGGCTAGGCAGCTCTTCTGGGAAACATTTTCCCTGTGGAGCATCACTGGAGCTGAAGTAGGTGTGAGCTGAGACCCTCTGAGGGATGCAGCCTGGTGAGCAGCCGGTCCTGGGCAGGTAAATGAGGCCCTTGAGCTGCTGGTGGGGGCACAAAGGGCTGGGGAGCAGCTCAGGGGTTCTGTGCCAGCTCTGAGGGACCAGGTCCCCAGAAAGCTGGTCTCCCAGCCCCATCACACCTCACCATGAAGGCAACAGAAAGGGTTAAATGCAGCTGCTGATGCTTGCGATGTTAAGCCCCGAAGCCACCAGTTTGTTGTCCTGGGGAAGGGTTTTAAGGCATCTAGGACCTGTTGCTAACCCTTAAATCTCTCCTTGGGCAAAAGAGAGGCAGCGCTGCCAGAATCCGGCAGGAGAGGCCGCCTGAGGCTGGGGGAGCAGGATGCGGCCAGGGGGTGAGAGAGGGGCGCGAGGTCTCGCGTCTCCCATCACCACGAGCCCCCACACTGCAGCAGCCTCAGAGATTTGGCCAAACTCCCCTGCAGAGAGCGGGTGCTGCTTTTAGAGGGATTAAAATGAAGCCCAAAATGCATTTTTTCCCTTTCGTTTTTGTCATCTCTTGCAACTCCGAGGTACCCCAAGGGCATCCACAGCTGGTGGCCAGGCTGCCATGGGGACAGGGACAGTGTGGGGAGGTTCTGCACCAGGCAGCTCATGGTTAACCATGGGCAGCAGGGTTTGGGGCAGATTGAAACCTCTCTGGAACCCTTTCCAGGCCCCAGCAGCCACAGGGAAGTGGCATTGGTGCTGTTGCAGGTGCCTGCGGTGCCAGGCTGTGTGACAGCCACCCGCCAGCCCAAAATGACTTGCTTTTGGGTGGTCATGTCCCTGAGTCGGGCATCTGCACCTGGGGAAGGCAGGAGGGCAGCGCCTGGGCACGGGTGCTGCTGGCACCCCACACTGGCAGATGCTCTCAGGGGTGATGCTGGCATTTCGGTGGCTCTGAGCCAAAGCGCAGGGAGGTTTTGGAGCAGCTGCCCCCCATGGCCGAGCCTGAATTGGGCTCCAGGCTCTGCTGGGAGCTGTGGTCCCACAGCCCGGCTGCTGCAGAGCACAGGCTGGTTTTGGGGCACCCAGCCGGGGACGAGGGGACCCTGGCAGGGTCCTTCACTGTTTCCCCGCTTCCTTTGCTGGATCCCCCTCCTTCCCCTGCTCCCCCAGCTTGCTCTAAACCAGTGCTGCGGGATCAGCTGATGTTTTAATACTGGCCCTGGTGACAGCTGGAGGATGCTGCTGCCTGCGGGGGCTTTGCTCTCTGTGTCACCCCCCCGCTCCCCGTGATTTATGGGGACCCTGGCACTGCCTTGCACCAGCTGGGGGGCACCAGGGGTGGGCTGCTGGCCAGTCCCCACCAGTTCAGTTAGCAAAGGGGTGGAAGATATTTGGAAATGGGGGGGCAAGGGGAGGGACGATGAGTCCAGCCGCAGCCCTTTGCACCCCTCCAGCTCTTCCGGGGGCTGTGGGGTGGGCAGAGCCCGGGGGGCTGTGGGGGTCTGTGTCATTTTGCGGTGAGTTTTCCCACCTGGGGAAGGAGGAGGAAGGAAGGGAGGGGGGGGTCTTGTCCCCCGCCCTCCCCAGCGCTGGGGCCGGCCCCGGGTGCAAGGGGAGGCGGGCGGGTTTCGGCGGGGGAGGGCTGCCCGCCTCCACCCCCTTTCCCCGGGGCTGGCGGCCAGCCCCGAAGTTGCGGCGAGGCGGGAGGACACGCGTCCTGTCCTTCCACCGCCCCCGTCCCCCCCGCCCCGGCCATCCATCCCGCAGCCCTCCCCGCACCGCCGGCTCCTCCCGGCCGTCCCGCCCGGGCAGCCCCTCCGGTCCCGGTCCCGGGGGGATTGGAGATGGCTGCTGGGGCCCGGCGGGCACCGAGACACCTGCTGCCACCGGGCCCCCCCCGTGCACACCCGCTCCGCTCCCTCCTTCCTCCGCTCCCGTTCCTGCCTCCAGCCGCCGCTGCAGAGGAGCCGCCGCCGCCTCCAAGGACGAGTCGGGACCGACAGCGGCCGCTGGACCCCCGCGCCAGCCGCGGCGGCGGGGGCCGATCCTGCCCCGCCCGGGGGCTGCCCCGGAGGAGGAGGAGCGGGCTGCGAAGAGCCGAGCCCCCGGTGGGACGCGAAGCCCCGCCGGGCATGTAGGCACCGAGCAGCGGCGGTCCCGTAAGTACCGGGCGGGCCGGGGGCAACCGGGACCCCGACGGGCTCTGCCGCCGCCCCGGCACCGGCGCCAGGAACTTTTAGGGGTGGGGTGTTGGGGGGGTTTTTGGGGTGGTGGGGTTGCCCTGGCCGTTCCCCTCTACCCCAGCATCCTCATTCCCGAGAGCTCCGGCTCCCTGTCCCAGGCAGGTGATGGGAATGAGCCTTAATTCGGGGTGCTTTGCTAGGGGGTTTTCTGAGGGAGTGGGAGGCAGCAAAAAGAGAGGAGACCTCCCTGGGTGCCACCAGCCCTGTGTCCCCACCACCACCTTGCATAACTCAGCTGCAGGCAGGACACTTGGCGTTTATTTTTGGTTAATCCACATTCGACCTTTTTAAGCTGCGTTTTGGTGCGTGTGTGCACGGGGCCCCCACCATAGACCCGGTCCGCAACCCCCAGCCCGCAACTGTTGCTGTCGGAGGCATGGGCGAGGAAGAGGAGGGTGATGAGGAAGAGGAGGGTGATGCTAGGTGGTGGCAGATGAAGGTTATAAGGAGACAGCACTTGCCAGGGGCTGCCAGCACTTCTCCCTCCCGAGTCATCCCCCTTGCATGAGGACAAGGATGGTAACGGGTTGGCTTTGGGGAGGTTTTGCTGCTTTCTCTCCTTTTTAGAGGGGGGTCTTTCTCCTTGCTCCATAGGGGTGTCCCACATCCTGGTAATGACAAGCTCTGGCACAACCTGGTGCCCTCCCCAGTGCCCCCCGTCCTCCCTGCACAGCTCCTGCCAGGTTCGGGTTTGCTCTGTCCTTTCTATCCATCGGTTGCGGTTCCCCATCCCCTGGCACAGGTTGTGCCTTCCCTGTGGTTTCAGGCTCAGAGGCTTTTTGGGGGGGATAAGGTTTCTGTTTCTCAAGAGATATTTTGCATTTTGGGATTTTATTTCTCCCTTTCCCGAGGTCAAAATATCTGCATGAGCTCTCCTCTTGGAGCAGAGGAGGGAGGACAAAAAGGAGGTTTAAAATTAGGAGAAAACTTTCTCTGTTGCGTTAAAATGGTATTTCAGGAGATGGAGGGAGTCAAGGGCTCAATCGGTGCCTTTAGCAGGAGGGTTCTGCAAGTGTTTGGTTTATCAGGTGAAGCTGTGCCTAGGAAAAGGGTTAACTGGCTCAGAACTGCCCGGAAGCAACAGAAAACAAGTGCCAAAACCACTGAGCAGCTCCATGGGTGTCCTCTGGTCCCCAGGGAGGCTGCGGGGAGGTGGCACTGCCCTGCCAGGACTCCTGGCCAGGGCCACCTTCTCCTCCAGCCTGGCCACCAGCCCTTTGCCCAGCCAGAAAACCTCCCTTCTGGGAAGGCCTTTTCCCGAAGGAGTGATTCCGCAGTGCTTGCTACGAGAGGCCGAAAAACGTGGATTTTTTTTTCCGAAGTCCACGGGAGCTTTTCTGCGCTGTGCCGAGCGCCAGAGCCGCCCCAGCTCTGGCTGTAGCGCAGGGATGGGCTTGATTCTCCTCTGCCTCCACCAGTTTGCTGCAATTTGCCTTCCCCCACAAAAACCCCATGTTTTCCCTCAACCCTCTAGCTCGCCCCTAGGAAAAAACAGGCTGGAAGCACACGGAGTCGGCAGGGCTGGAGGAGCTGGATGCTCTTGGCATCCTGAATCTGGCCATTTTGGAGCAGCCCTGGCTCCCATCTGTGCCTGAAGCCCCTGCCAGCCATGGGCTCGCTGGCCCGGACCCCTCCATCATCCTCTGCGGCCACCAAGGGCTGCAACCAGTGTCACCCCATTCCCGGGAAGGATGGAAATTCCCTCCCCTGGTAGTCTCAGCCGTGACGTGCCCATGGCCACCTCCTCGCTCTGCCATCGCCATTGTGCCTGTGCTTTCCACCTGCGGCTCGGTCCAGTGGAAAAACAGTTTGCCCAAACCTTCTCCCAGTTGCAGCTGGGAGCAGAGCAGCCCCTTTGGATGCAGCACTTGGTGTTTCTGGAGGGTTTTGCTGGTCCGTGCTTGGGTTGCTCAGTACTAGAAGAGGCTCCTGAGCACAGGAAAGGACTGGGTTGAGGAAGAGGAGGATGAGGGCCCAGGATGGGTGAGGTGCCAGGGCTGTTGTGAGCAAACCCGATCAGCCACCACGAGGGCCTGGAGTATATTTAAACGTCCTTGAGGAGGGCTCAGACGGGCAGAGCTGCTGGGAGAAGCGGCTCTGTTTGTTTTGGGTGGCGCGTTGCTCCCCTTCCTCTCCGCTCGGGTAGCTGATGCCGGATTCCCGATGAATTATTTATCACGGGACTAAAAATACTCGGGAATTCGCAGCGAGGAGCGGGTGGCGCGGGCCGCCCCGTCGCTGGGCTGGCCGTGCCGGAGCGTGGGACGGTGCCAGCGCAGTGTGACTCACTCGCCGCCCTCTCCGGCCAAGGCTGTGGCCATCGGCGTGGCGTCGTGGCTCCTGCAGCCTGGCCGGCTGCGATGCGGGATAGCGGGGGGGATGCAACGGGACAGGGTGAACCCCCCTGGGTGATGGTGGGTGCTGGGGGTGGATGATCCCCTGCCAAAACCCATCTGGCCGAGTGAGATGCTGCCCAGTGAGTGTCGGTGCCTGCCCAAGCCGTCCGGGTGGCTGTGGGGTGCAGGAGGGGGATGTGTGGCTCATGTACCCCATCTCTCCGGAGGGGACAGCCCGAATCTGCACACTGCAGCTCTTGCAGGGTGCCTGGCCAGGCAGTCGCTGGGTTTATTTCCTGCGTTTTCAGCCTGCACAGTGCTTTCACAGCGTGCCGAGGGGTTCTCCATCACTGCGGCATGGAGGGTGTTGGGGTCCCCAGGGCAGCCCAGACCCCAAAACCGCCCGGGCCTCAGCAAGAGGCTCCTCCGGCTGTGCCGAGGACGCGTTAAGCACCAGCAGCTTTTAATTGCAAGTGACGTTTCCAAGCACCAGCTGGCATCTTGCTGCATGGAGTGACACCAGCGTGTGGCCGGTGCCACCGCGGAGGGCGGCTTGTCTCCCTCCCCGCTGCCTGGCATGGCACTGGGGCAATGGCCCTGGGGACAACGGGGTGCAGAGGGGCTCGGATGCACCTCACCACAGGTCTTGCCATGCGTTGGTTTTTCTGGGGGGCTCTGAGGAGGGGTTGAGCTCCAGCACGGTTGCATCACCGTGGGCAGTGACATGTGTCCCCCCCTGGGGACTGTCACCTGCCTGCTGTGGGCTGGGGACCCACAGTCAGTGGGGAACTGGGGACCTGGCAGTGGGAAGGTGCCTAAACACCCCCCTGCTAGAGCCTGGTTTTGGGGTGCAGCTGGCAGAGATGCTGCATGGTGGGTGTCCCAGCTGGGTGGGTGACACCAGCGGGGGGGACGTCCAGTGAGGGAGGTAAAGAAGGAGGAAAGCTTAAGGGTGGTGTCAGGGGGAGAAACTTGGGAGTAAGGGGCCAGGCGGGCACTTTGGTTGGGATATGGGAAGCGGCAGTGAGGGGTCTGGGGCAGGGACACAGGCAGGGGGCTGGCTGCTCCGGTGACTGTGTGGCTTGCAGAATCCCAACGTGGGGGTTGCAGAGCTGACCCCCCTCAAGGGCAAAGCCTCTACATGTTACGGGTGGCTGTCAGCTGTGGAGAGAGGCACCGGGGAGCTGCCACCTCCTCCTGTCACCTCTCACTGCTGTCCCCATCCCTGTTTGAAGAGGTGATGTGGAGCATCAGAGTAGCGATGGCTTTTGGAGGAGGGAGAGGGGCAGGAGGGGGACGGTGGTACTGCGATGGGTGATGGTGGGAAGCAGGTACTGGCTGGAAGAAGATAGTGGTTGGTGGGAATGGGGACAAAGGACACGGCACTGGGGTGCAGGGTGGGTGGTGACCCCTCCACCGCATCCGACCTCCAAGGGGCAAGGGTCCCCTTCTCCCCCTGGGGTCAACCCCCCCACTGCTGCCCCGGGGCGGTGGGGAGGGCTGGGGGGAGCGGGGCCGGCGGCCCTGGCAGGCGGCTGGATGCGAGGGGCTGTGTCCGTCTGGCAGGGTCGCGGTGGTGGACATGGGCAGAGCGCCGGCGCACGCTCTGCTACTGTCGATGGTGCTGGGCTGCTCGGCTGCCTTCACGGACCTCCTGCTGCCGGGCCCCGAGGAGCCGGTGGTCAACGTGGCCGTGGTGTTTGGGGGCACGTCCTACCCCCTGCACATCCGCACCCGCCTGAGCCCCCAGAGCTTCCTGGACATGCCCCTGGAGATCCACCCCATCACCGTCATCGTCAACAACACCAACCCCAGCACCCTCCTCACCCAGATCTGCGACATCCTCGCCAGCCACAAGATCCACGGCATCGTCTTCGAGGATAACGTCGGCACGGAGGCTGTGGCCCAGATCCTGGACTTCATCTCCTCCCAGACCCAGGTCCCCGTCATCAGCATCAGCGGGGGCTCTGCTGTGGTCCTGACCCCCAAGGTGAGACATTTGCTGGGGTTTTTTTCTTGGGGAGGTTAGGGGAATGTGGGATTGCCAGAGGGGGGTAGATATGGGATGAGAAATGCTGGAGGGCAGGGGAGCTGCTGGAACAGGCAGCGGCTGTGGCAGCGTGGCTGACCAGGGCGGTGGGACACGAGACTTTGAGGAGGGGGTGCTGTTGATGGGACATGGGAGAGGACCTCAGAGCCCTGTGGAGGGACCTCCCCTGGTGTCCTGCTTCCCGTCCCCTCCTGGCTGTGCCCACCATGGGCTGCCAGGGCAGCGCCAGGGCTGGGGTCCAATCCAGCCCTGAAATGTCCAGGCAGGCAACACAGAGAAGCCTCGCTCGGCTGCGGCAGCGATCTCATGCGCGACATGGGCCGAAATAGGGGTTTTGGCTTCTCTGCTCGTCACTGGCGTCAGATGCTGTCGCTGTCACCTGCTTGCTGGGAAGCGCTGGCAGCGCAGGGAGGTGGAGCTGGGCTGGAGGGTGCTGAGCAGGGGACAACGGGCTGCAGTGAGGGTCCTGTATTCCCTGGGGACGAGATCTGGGGCACCTCATGGCTGCTCCTCACACTGCCCAGCCCGGACACCAGGGGGTCCTGGACCTGGCCACTTTCCAGGGCAGCAGCCGCCGGGGTGGAGACCCTGCTGCTCCTTGGGGACTGGCTTCGTGCCCTGTTTGCCCAGAGGTTTTGGGGTCTGTACCCCCTGGATGGCACCTCGGCGGCTCTGCCTGCACCCACCGGTGCTTCTGGACCACCCTGAGCTGCTGCTCGCTGTGGGTGGGGGGCGGTGAGTGCAGTGGGGTCAGGTGTGACCTGTCTGAAGGCTCAACCTCCTCCTCCTCCCATGGGTCTGAGGTCCCCGGCAGCTCCCACTCCCTGGCCAGGACTCCCGGGGCTCAGTTGCCCATCCAGACCATCGACCTCGTCGAAAAAAAGCCACTTTTCTGGGGGTGGAAGGGGCACGGGTGGTAAAAAACCCTGCTGCCTGCACACGACCTTCTGCAAATGCCATTCGCTGAATCATTTCAGACAGAATCAGATCAATTAAGGTTTGTTAATGAGAGGCCAGATGGCCGGGGAGGTGGAGCAGGAGGGAAGGAGCCGCACAGGCTCCGGCAGCAGGTAGTGAGTTGGAGCTGGGATGGGATTTACCCTCCTGGCAGAGCCCTTGTCCCCTCCTTCTCCTGTTTTTCTTTGAGGAGAACCTGTTGGTCTCCTTTGGAGGATAGATGAATTCTTGGTCAACAAGCTGAGAAATGGAGGAGAAGCCACACGGCTTGACCCTTTGCATAGAAGGAGTTTTCTTGGAGACCACCAGTGGATCAGTCCCGTTTTGGGTGTCTCCAGCCGATGGACCTCACCAGTTCATGGCTCCCTCCAACCCTTCATGATGGCAAATTCAAGATGGCTTGCACAGGTGCCAGAGCAGCCCCTGACCTTTCCTCCTCCCGCAGGAGCCCGGCTCGGCTTTCCTGCAGCTGGGCGTCTCCATCGAGCAGCAAATCCAGGTGATCTTCAAGGTGCTGGAGGAATACGACTGGGGCTCCTTCGCTGTCATCACCAGCCTCTACCCAGGCTACAACATCTTCCTGGACGTCATCCGCTCCTTCACAGACGCCAGCTACTTCGGCTGGGAGCTGCAGGAGGTGCTCACCTTCGAGATGAGCCAGGAGCGGAGCAGCTCCAGGACGCAGCGGCTCCTGCGGCAGATCGATGCCCAGGTCCTCATCGTCTACTGCTCACGAGAGGAGGCCGAATACCTCTTCGCCATGGCGGAGCAAGCTGGGCTCGTTGGGCCGGGCTACGTGTGGATCGTGCCCAGCCTGACGGTGGGCAACATGGAGGTACCGCCCGCTTCCTTCCCCGTCGGCCTCATCAGCGTGGTGACGGAGAGCTGGAAGCTGAGCCTGCGGCAGAAGGTGCGGGATGGGGTGGCCATCATCGCCATGGGGGCGGCCAGCTTCTTCCGGGCCCATGGCTACCTCCCGGAGGTGGGACGGGACTGCTGGACCCCTGCTGGGACCACCACCAACACCAGCTTCTACCAGTGAGACTTGGGGACCCGCTGGGATGGGTGTGAAATGGGGGGAATGGGGAAATGGAGAGGGAATGGATAGGGAAGGAGGAGGGTGGAGCTGGTGGGAAGGGAGGATGATGTGGGCTGGGGCTGGTGGTCCATGGAGGAGACATCCCAGGCCAGGCTGGATGGGGTTCTGAGCAACCTGATCTGGGTGAAGATGTCCCTGCTTCTGGCAGGGGTGGCACTGGATGAGCTTGGAAGGTCCCTTCCAACCCCAACCGTTCTATGACTTTGTTCTATGATTCTATGCCTCTCGGCTGTGTTTCTCCTGGAACATCTCCCCAGAGCAGCCCTTGCCTTTTTGTGGGCTTCTCTGCAATCCAGGACCCACAGGGGTGTTGTTGGGGTTCACAGCTCTGCTTTGTGGTGCAGAGGGGACACCTCAGGGCTGCTGGGGCAGAACGTGCACCCTCAGCCTTGCTGGCAGGGCTTTCTCCAGCTCCCGCTGCCCCTTGCGTAGGGGCTAAACCTGGTCCCCAGCTCTCAGCCCCACATCTCTCCGTGGGACCTGTGGCAGCCCGGCTGGAGCTGGAATAGGAAGACGAGGGCTGGGCTGCACAGCCAGGGTCTCACAGACACTGTGTCCCACCAGGCACCTCCTCAATGTGACGTGGGAGCACAGGGACTTCTCCTTCAACGAAGGTGGCTACCTGGTCAGGCCCACCATGGTGGTGATCTCGCTCAACCAGCACCGGCTCTGGGAGATGGTAGGACCCGCAGACCCCCTGGGACGGGCATGCTCGGGGGTGGCTGGGAAGGGTGGGTCATGCACAGGCTGGGGTCCCACCCTGGGGCAGCTTGTCCCATGCAAAACTCATGACTGGCACCAAAAGTAACCATGGTGGGGCTTTGCAGCAATGTTGGGCACCAAAACTCTGCAAGAACTCTTTTCTTTTTTTTTTTTCCTTGCAATTTGACTGAAAAGTTCCAAAAGAGGCAAAAACATAGCTGCCCACCTCTGGAGAACAGCAGCCAAACACCTGCACCTGAAACAAACTGCACAGAGGGTTTTTGTCTAGTTTAAAAGTATTTTGGGTGGAGTTTGGCCGGGTTTGTGCTCACCCAAGCCCAGTGCTTGGCACCAGGAGGAAACACCTCACCCCACAGTCAGTGGGGGCGTGGGGAAAGGGATGCTGAGACGGGTCTCACCATGGCCGAGCTCCATGATGCTCTGGGAGAAATGAGCCCTGAAAGTGTGGGGAGGATGGACACGGCGCTCCGTGTGACCCCCAGAGCCCCTCGCCGGGGTGACAATGCGCTTTCCCTTGGGGACAGGTGGGCAAGTGGGAGAAAGGCATCATCCACATGAAGTACCCGGTATGGCCGCGCTACGGCTCCTTCCTGCAGCCCGTGGCCGATAACCGCCACCTGACGGTGGCCACGCTGGAGGAGAGACCCTTCGTCATCGTGGAGAACACGGACCCCAGCACCGGGGTCTGCGTGCGCAACACCGTGCCCTGCCGCAAGCAAACCAACTCCTCGCAGAGGTGAGGATGGAGCTCGGCAGTTTTGGCCACCAGTCCCTGGGCACGTGGTGTCCCAGAGGCGCTGGGGTAGCCCAGAGCATCTTTGGTTGGTCCAACCCATTTTTTCACGGTGTGGTTTCAGTAGCGATGGCCTCGTGGATCCCTACACCAAGCTGTGCTGCAAGGGCTTCTGCATCGATATCCTGAAGAAGTTGGCCAAGACGGTGAAGTTCTCCTATGACCTTTACCTGGTGACCAACGGCAAACACGGCAAGATCGTCCGTGGGGTCTGGAACGGCATGATTGGTGAGGTAGGGGTGGGCACGACATGGCCTGGGGCTTCCCTGATGAGATGGATCGGGGTGTCTGCGGTGGGACTTGTCCCCAGACAGGGGACAGCTCTGCATGAGGAGAAGTGTAACTGTGGATCATGGTGCTTGGTGGAGGAGAAATGAGTGGGGGAGTCAGCTGAACACTGATGGCACCACAGCTGGTTGTGTTTGTGCCACTGATCATTTAAGAAGCTAATATTTGTTTTTTTAAAAAGACAAAAATTAAGGTTGGAGGGGAGATTCAGGCTAGACATAAGGAAGACATTTTTTACACTGAGGGTGGTGAGAACCTGGCCCAAATTGCCCAGAGAGGTGGTGGATGAACCATCCCTGGAGACATCCCAGGCCAGGCTGGACAGGGCTCTGAGCAACCTGAGCTGGTGAAGATGTCCCTGTCATGGCAGGGGGGGCACTGGATGAGCTTTAAAGGTCCCTTCACCCCAAACCATTCCGTGATTCTATGGATTGCTGGAGATGAGGAAATGCCTGGGCAAGGTGGTGTCTGGGTCCCTCTGCCCACCCAGGACCCCCTGCCCCTTCCCCAGGTGTACTACAAGCGTGCGGACATGGCCATCGGCTCCCTCACCATCAACGAGGAGCGCTCCGAGATCGTGGACTTCTCCGTGCCCTTCGTGGAGACGGGCATCAGCGTCATGGTGGCCAGGAGCAACGGCACCGTCTCCCCCTCCGCCTTCCTGGGTGAGCTGTCTGTCCCTCTGTCTGTCTGTCTGCAGGCTCATCCCACACTCCTGGCAGATGCAAATTAGAAATATCGTACGGTTTTAATAACTTTTAAGGAAAAAAAAAAAAGCCTAAGTCATAAAGGAAGGAGATTAAGCTGCCCGCTTTGGGGCTTCCTCCTTCTTGCCTGAATAATCCTTTTATTACAGAGCCAGAGATGGGGATCCACAGTTTCGTCCTTTTCTTTCCTCGTGGGGAGGAGGGAGGATGGGAGTGTGGGGGGGACAAGGTGGGGGGTTCACCAGCTCTGAGCTCTGCTCTGGGGACCCTGTCTCTCTGCCGCCGTCACCAAATCCTGTGATTAAGCCGGGTGTAGGAAACAGCCGGTGCTAAAAGTTTTAACGAGTGTTTTAAAAAGCCAAGCTGAAGCCTGGGAGGAGGAGGAGGTTGGCCAAGGTCGTCAGGAAATGCAGGCAGGGCTGGAGGCTCTCGGCAAGGACACAGTGATGTCCCACTCGGGGGCGGTGAGGGTGGGGGGGCGCCAGGGATTCCGTGGGGTGCAGGACATCACCAGCTTGGGCACGTGTCCCCGCTCCTGTCCCCCCACACCGTGGGGCTCGATCCCCCCTGAAGCCGGGGTCACCTTGACCAGCTTTGGGGACACATGGAGCATCCCACCCTGCTCGGGCAGGGCTGGGGTCCGTGGCCCCCCCCGCCGCAGCCTCCTGTGCTAATGAGCCGCATCCTCATCAGGGGAGGCCTCTCCTCCCTGACAGACAAGGTTGCGCTGACAAATGCACCTCGGGGGTCGTGTGGTGGGGGCTTGGCTGCGTCCCCACCGCTCCCACCGCCCCGTCCCAGCGCACCCCGGGCAGGCGGGGGCTCACACGCACCCCCAGCTCCGGGGGGCTGAGCGGGGCCGGGGGGCTGGTCCTGTGCCCGCTGCAGGCATGATCCTCTGGCCAGAGCCACCATGGGGGACAAGCCGTGACCCCACGGGAAACCCTCCTGCTTATGGGCAGCACATCATTAGCATCTTCCCGCTGATGAAAACCTGGCTTTGTTGAGGCGGGGAAGCGCGGCTGTGTCCCCCCGTCCTGCAGAATCCCCCTTTCCTCCCAGTTCCCTGTGGATCTGCTGCCAGCCCCTGTCTCATCTCCAGGAGGAGGATGAGCCCCGTCCATTGGGAAGGGGTCCTGGGGGTCCCTGGGGGGCTGTGGGGTGTCCTGGGGTGCTGACGGGGTCCCTCTCGCCTTGCAGAGCCCTACAGCCCAGCCGTGTGGGTCATGATGTTCGTGATGTGCCTCACCGTGGTGGCCGTCACTGTCTTCGTGTTTGAGTATTTCAGCCCTGTCGGCTACAACCAGAACCTCACCAGCGGCAAGAGTGAGTGCGGGAGGCAGGAGCTGGGGGGGACACGCGTTCCCAGCCAGGCTGACAACTGTCCCCTGTGTCCCTACAGGACCGGGAGGTCCCACCTTTACCATCGGCAAGTCGGTGTGGCTGCTTTGGGCTCTGGTCTTCAACAACTCGGTGCCCATCGAGAACCCCAAGGGCACCACCAGCAAGATCATGGTGCTCATCTGGGCCTTCTTCGCCGTCATCTTCCTCGCCAGCTACACCGCCAACCTGGCCGCCTTCATGATCCAGGAGCAGTACATCGACACCGTGTCGGGGCTCAGCGACAGGAAGGTGGGGCTGGCGATTGGGCTGGGATCCCTGAAAAATAATAAGGATTTTTGGGTGGGGAGAAGTCCCCAGGTGTCACTGACAGCTGGGTGGGCATGGGTGGGTGGATGGAGGGCTGGCTGTGGGCAGGGGACACGGCAGGGACATGGATGTGGGGTGACGCTGCTCCCCGGGGGTCCCCATCGCAGTTTCAGAAGCCGCAGGAGCAGTACCCCCCATTCCGCTTCGGCACCGTCCCCAACGGCAGCACCGAGAGGAACATCCGCAGCAACTACCCCGACATGCACACCCACATGGTGAAGTACAACCAGCGCTCCGTGGAGGATGCTCTCACCAGCCTCAAAATGGGGTATGGCTCCCCCAAATGGGGTGCAGTTCTCCCCAAGTGGGCTGTGTCTCCCACAGTGGGGGTACGGCTTCCAGATCTGGGGTACAGCTGCTCCAAATGGGATGGAGGGCCCCCAAATCAGCTGTGTCTCCCCAGGGTGGGGTATGGTGCCTCCCAGGTGGGGTAGGGCTTCCTCAAGTGGTGTATGGCCCCCCTCAAATGAGATGTGGGCTCCCCAGGCTGGGTACGGCTCTCCCAGATGGGATATGGCTCTGTGCGGCTTCCCCACCTGGGGTACGGGTCCCCCAAAGAGAGTACAACCCCCTGCAGATGGAGTACAGCTTCATATATTCCCCCCAAAGGGGATACAGCCCCCCCATTGGGTACTTCCCTCCCAAATGGGGTTACGGCTCTCCAAGATGGGGCAGAGACCCCCAAAGAGGACACAACCCCCTCTAGATGAGCGACAGTAATCTGAAAAGGGTACAGCTCCCACAGAAAGGGTAAACGCCCCAAAAAAATGGGCTGCCAGCCCCCTCCTTACCCTTCTTCCCATTGGTGGGGCAGGAAACTGGACGCCTTCATCTACGACGCCGCCGTGCTCAACTACATGGCGGGCAAGGACGAGGGCTGCAAGCTGGTGACCATCGGCAGCGGGAAGGTGTTTGCCACCACGGGCTACGGCATCGCCCTGCAGAAGGACTCACGTTGGAAACGGGCCATCGACCTGGCCCTGCTCCAGTTCCTGGGGGACGGTGGGTGCCTGGACGAGCTTCTTGTCAGCCCTGTCCCCATGCCCTGAAAATCAACCCGGGGAGCAGGGCTCTGGTCCCCAGAGCCTGTGCTGCCTCCGTGGCTCCTTGCAGGGTGTCACCAAGGGGCTTCTTCACCAGCTCCTTTCAGGGGACATTAAATCCAGCAGCATCTGGTGCTGAGGGGCTCATTCCCTCTGGGGTCCCTCCTCTTCCCGCAGGCTGTAAAATCCTGGATATGGCCGTGCACAAAATCTGAGGGTCAGGAGGAGAAGCCTGGGGAGGGGACGGTGAGCACAGCTGGCTGGCACAGGGGTGGGGGACAGAGCCAGGAGAGGTCCCTGGAGAAGGAGGTGACAGGTGGGACACTCAGCCAAGGGCAGAAGCAAGGACTGGAAGATAACAGCTCCAGGGACTTGGGGGTGGTTTTCTCCTCCTCCGTGGTGGTGCGGGGATGGGCAGGGGCTGTGCTTGGGGACATGAAGCCCGGAGGGGACATTTTCATCCCCATTCACCACTGTGCATGTCTGACCCCAGGTGAGACCCAGAAGCTGGAGACGGTTTGGCTGTCAGGGATCTGCCAGAACGAGAAGAACGAGGTGATGAGCAGCAAGCTGGACATTGACAACATGGCTGGGGTTTTCTACATGCTGCTGGTGGCCATGGGGCTGAGCCTGCTGGTCTTCGCCTGGGAGCACCTTGTCTACTGGAAGCTGCGTCACTCTGTCCCCAAGTCCCACAAGCTGGACTTTCTCCTGGCCATCAGCAGGGTGAGTGATGCTGCCGAGGGCTCTTGAGGGACCCAAATGTCTTCCCACGGTGTCGTGGGGATGGGCACGGCTTGGTGGGCCATCATCCTTTTGACATGAATGGGAGGGACAGGAGATGTTCCTGCTGATGTGGCTGGGGAGAAAAGGCAGGTTTTGGGGAAAGGGCTCTGCCCTGGGAATGAGCATCCCTGGAGAAAGGGGTGACTTAAAATGGTGTCACCCACCCTGGCAGCACTGGGGATGCTGGGGAGGGGATCGGTGCCATCAAGACATCTCAGCAGCAACAGCTCGGCTCGGCAGGGCAGGTCCATGGGTGCAGGGCCCCTGTGCCCCTGCTGATGGTGGGGGGCCCCTGTTCTCTTCGCAGGGCATCTACAGCTGCTTCAGTGGGGTGCAGACCCTGGCCAGCCCCAGGCGAGCGCCCACTCCCGACGTCACCGCCAGCTCGGCCCAAGCCAACGTGCTGAAGATGCTGCAGACGGCCAAGGAGATGGTGACAACGGCCAGCGTGGGGGGGTCTCTGGAGCAGGCCACCCGCACCATCGAGGACTGGAGCAGCCGCAGCGAGCGCCTGCAGACCACCTTCTCCCTCAGGACACCCCAGCTGGTGCTACAGAACAGCACCGGCGCCCACCGGGCCCCCTCCTCCAGCCGGGACCCCCCCGAGAGGCTGGGGAGAGCCAAGGGTTCCCTGGGGCTGCCGCTGCCCCAGCCCATCCCCGTGGACGAGAAGTGGAGAGGGGCGAACCAGCACGTCCCCCGCCTCCTGCACCCCCTGAAGTTTCGGGGTGGCTGTGGGGGGGATGAAGCCGCCCCAGGTTTCCCCCACCTCTTAGTGAAGACCTCCCCGGGAGGGGATCTTGAGGAGCAGGTACTGATGGGGAACCATATTGGGGCTCCCCTTCCACCCCCTACGTCCCCCAGGGACCTCCCGCCGCCGGACATCTACAGGGAGCACAAGTGGCCGACGGGGCGGGGGGAACAGCTGCAAAACCCCCCGCTCCTACAGAGGGACGGGGGACACGGTGGCTCGGGGACGCTGCCCCGGCTGCTGCCGGCAGCAGAGAAGAGGCGGGAGGTGGGCAGCCTGTTCCTGCCGTCCTGCCCCCGCGGCGCCTTCCCCAAAGCCACCAGGACTTGCAGAGCCGGGGACGAGCCGGCCCGGCCCGAGGCTGCGGTGGTGGAGCGGGAGAAGCCGAACCGGCGGGCCAGGGCCCTGGGGGAGCAGGCTGACAAGCAGCGGCCCGGGTGGCTGCGGCGCTGCGGCGCTGCCCACCCCCCGGCCCGTGCCGACGTGCCCGACCTCTTCCCCGAAGCCGAGGCCGGTTACGGCTGCGGTCCCCGCTGTCCCCAGGCCGCCGGCCGGCTGGCACCGCGCTCGCCCGTGGCCAGGCTACCGTCGTACCGGGAGGCTTGTCGGCAAAACCCCCGTGGCGCCAGCACCGTGCCGCCGTACGCCTGCATGGACTCGTACCGCAACCTGCCCCTCTACCTGGGGAACCTCTCGCGGGGGTCCCCGCCGCCACGGCTGCACCCCGGGGTGCCGGCGGGCTGCGGCCGGGTGACCGGGCGCTGGGACAGCGGCTGCAGAGACTGCGGGAGGCGGGGGGAAGCGGCCTTGCCGCGGGCGGCGGGGACGGAGAGGAGGGACCCGCTGGGGGCCCGCGGGGTGACGAGTCCCTGCGCCGGCGGGGCCTGGCGGCGGGTGTCCAGCCTGGAGTCGGAGGTGTGACGGGGTTACGGAGGGGGGCTCTGCACCCCTCTGCCTGCCAGCGGCTCCCGGCCGGGCTCCAGCCCCCGGGGTCCCGTCCCGCCGGCAGGGGGATGCTCCAAGCGGCTCGGCGGGTCCCGTGCGCTCTGGGCGGGCCGGAGGAGCACGGCCGGGCACGGTGGCTCAGCCTGCCCCTGCGGGCTGGGCTGGCTGGGGACTCCAGGATGCCCAACTCATTGCTGCTGTGTTGCCGTTGCATTTTGGCTTCATTTGAGGGACTTGAAATGCCATGTCCAGGTCATTAAAGAGACATTTTCAACTGGCTATGGGGGATTCGTCTTCCATCCGCCGGCGATGGCTTTGCCCCCCCGTCCCAGGGATGCTCGTGGTCCTGTCGCCCCCTCTCTGCTCGTGTCCTTTCACTGCTTAGCCCTGGCACAGGCTTGTCCCACCAGCAGCAGCTGGGGAAAGGAAAATGGCGACTCATTAAGCTGCGCTGAGGGATAATTAGTTAAGAGCCATCAGCCTGTGCTGAGGCTGGAGCTGAGCGCTGAAGCTGGAGGTATTGCACCCGTGTTTGGGTTTTGGGGTGCTGGGCACAGGTGGCCATGAGCTTGAGTCAGAGAGTGGTGCTCCTGTGGCTGCGAAGCAGCGGGAAGGTGACATGGGGAAAAAATCCCTCCTGCCTTCCCAGGGCTGACGGAGCCATAAATCAAGTGCGACAGATGAGCTGGGTTTAATTCTTCTCTCGATGTACAGGTCTAACACAGCCCCCCCTGCCAGGCGGGCAGGGGTGCGGGTCACAGGCAGCACCGGGCAGGGGAGCGGGAATTTGGGGAGCCCCAGGGCAGCAGCCACGGCTTTACCGGGCAGTTCAGCATCGCCTGCATGGAGGAACGTACCTCCGGGAGGCAGCTCTGAAGCTCCATTTTTTATTTCCTATCTAAAAGCAGCCGCTGGGGTTGCTGGCAGCCACCGAGCAGTCGGGGCTGGTGACAGCGAGGGGACGACGGCAGCGGCTGCTCTGGGACACCCAGCCCTGCCCCGGGGGTGGCTGCAAAGCCCCAGGTAAGTCAGAAAGGGCCTGGACACGCGTGGCCCAGGGCCAAAAGC
>VWYH01007034.1:2767387-2860210 GCA_013399365.1 Pampusana beccarii | reverse complement strand
AAAAAAAAAAAAAGGGCAAAAAAAAAAATCCTCAAGCCACATTTTAAATTAATTAGTGATGTCCCCAGTGACTCAGCAGAGCCCGACTGGATTTGCTTCATGTTTTATTGAAGGACTTTGCTGCGGGAGGCCGGGGACACGGTGTGGGAGGCTCCCAGGGGAGGTGGCCCCGGGCCCGGTGTCAGCCAGGGCACCCAGGTCCCTGCCATGGGGATGGCATTTGCATATCATCTTTACAATGCTAATTGGGATGGCAGAGCAGCGGTTTTCTCTTGGTGCCGGGGGCTAACCTGGGCGGTGGTGGGACCGGAGCCTAAACGGGGCCCGGGGGAAGGAGCAGCCCAGGGCAGGTGGGAGCTGCGTGACCTCGGGCTGAGCTGCACCCACAGCACCCCCTCACCCCGGGGTGCACCGGGGGCAAACACTCGGGAAACAGCGCCTGGAAGCAGCCTCTGACCGGGCTTTGCAAAGCCGGGGTTGGGTAGTTTAGTGCTTAACAGCCGCTAAGAGGTATTATTTCTTTTTGGTGAAATAGTCTAATCAATCACTTTTTAATTCAGCCGGCGCTGGCACCCGTGCCGCTCTGGGACACTGCGGGCTGCCGTTTATGTGCAAAGAGAAATAGGGCTGGCTCAGGGCTGGCCTCCCGGGCTCAGCCCTGCGGGGGGGGACAAGGAGGGCCCCCCAGACAACGGCATCCCCGGCACCCACCCCCAACTCCAGCATCACCACGACACACGTTATTTCACTGCCCTGATCCCTTGGCATCGCGGCCAAGCTGCCGACAGCTCCCCGGGGTCAGGGCCCAGCTGCCCGAACAGCTAAACCCCGCCTAAGTGACACACGGCTCCTCGGTGAGGCCCCAGCCTTGCCCAAACCTGCTTTTCCTTCCCTGGCCGTGGCTCTTCAAAGTGCTGCGAAAGAGCGAACTCATCCCCGACGCCAGTTTGGTCTCAGATTTACAGCCCAAGCCCCGAAATCCTCCGCTGCTTGTGTGGTCCGTCGAGAGAACCACAGCAGAAAGTGTTTATTTCCATCATAAAGATCTGTTTTAATATTTTAACATAAATCAAGCTGCGCTTTATGGTGATAATAAATTTGCTGGCAGAAACTGTCTTCACAGCCCGAGGCGGTTGGAGCGATTCAATTTGTTTGGGTTTAAGTGTAAGGAGCCGTAATTGAGAAGGGGAAAGTACAGATGTTTTAATTGAGTTTGCAGCTACCACCGAGTTGCAGGAGGCGCGGAGAGGAGAGGTGAGGGTCTCCATTAGCCTCTCCGCTTGCCATTTCCCCTTGGCCTGCAGCCACATCACTCTTCCCATCCCCTCCAGGAATAGCTGCCCGGGGCAGGCACGAGAGCAGGAAGGAGGTGGAAAAAAACAGCCAGACTAAACCAGATGTATAATGTGCATTTTATTGTTGGTTTTGTGTTGTTTTTTTTTTTTTAAGTCCCATTTTTTGAAAACTAATTACAGTCAGGACAAGCATCACGTGAGAATCCGTAATAATGAATTGTTAGTGTTGATAACAGCCAAATAAAAACAGACTCATTTGTGATGGGCGAGCAGAGGGAGCTCCTGCCCCGCACCAGGGTCCCCCAAATCCACTGAGCTGTCCCCTCCCCGCGTTCTCCAGTAATTTTTAAGGCATTGCTATTCATGTTCTATATGAAAAACGATCTCTCTGCTGTCGAGCTTCTTTCCGTTAATCACCCCGATTCCTCGGATTGATTTGTTTGGCTGCTGTGCAAGGACAGCGGGTGCCTGGGAATTTGTGGTTATTTATTTAAGAAAGCGCTTGTGGCTCCTTGGGGACCAGAGCTCTTCTCCATAAGGAACCACGGCAAAGGCTGGGGCCAGGATACGAGCCACCAACGTGTCACCGCATCCACAACCTGCATCCACAACCTGCATCCACGCAGCTCTTCAGGCAAGGCCCATGCCGAGGAGGAGAGCCGGTCGCCCAGGGCAGGGAGGAGAAGGCACATCTTGAAATGTCAGAGACGGCAGGAGAGGGGGTGCCAGGCTGGCTCCCACCCCAGGGAAGGCAGGTATGAAATGGGGACAGGAGGGGAGGGAGACCAGGCCCCGAGAGGGGAAGGGAGGATGAGAGATGAAATAACAGGGAACGGCCCCGTTTCTCTGGCTGGCAATTAAATGTGAAGGCGAGAGGTTGAAACGGGCACTTGAAAGGATGGAGGCTGCAGGGCAGGCGACACGGTCGAAAGGCCTCGGGCCCCTCCATAAACAGCCCCGTTCACCTGTGCAGTGAGCAGCCCCCGCAGCCTCTTCAGCTTTCCCACAGCTCATTTCATCAGCATTAAATTCCTCCCTCTGGCTCTGCCCAGCTCCCCACTGCCTCGCTAAACCTCCCAGCTCAGCTGCGCTATAGCTTGCCCTCCAACCTGCCTCTTCCTAAACGAGACACCAGCACCGGCTACCTGTAAAATACCGTGTTAACGTGGCAATGAAGATGCCACCTCAGCTTCCCCGGAGCACTTGGGGATGTTTAAACTCGGGGCTGCCAATGCCTGCTTAGGATCAAGCTGCAAAGGAGACAAACAGCCCCCCCGGATCCTCTCCAGCAGCTCGGCAAGGACACGGTGGCTGTGTTCAGGCTCGAGAGGTGCAGGGTTTTGCTTTAAAAGCCATGAAGTGTTTTTATACAGCTCCAGGTACTTGCATATTCCCCCAGGAGCAGCACTTCAGGTCATATGGAAACCAGAAAGTCCTACTTGAAAACAGAGCTTGATTAAAGAGAGCTGCAGTTCAAAGCCTGCGTTAGCGAGCGGTGACACTTAATACTGCAGCAAGTGCAGAGGGCAAGAGGATCTAACACAAGTGACATGCACCTGCCTTTGAACCTGCTTTAATAAGGGGTTTTAAACAGTTCGGGTGAAAACTTTTTAAAGTTCTTCCTTTTGTTAGGAAAACCCACCTGATCTTTGCCCAAAGGTGTTGGAGCTCAGGACCCCGAACTGTTTGTCGCCGTGTGGGATTACAGTGACCACCGGGAGCCTCAAAAGCAGAGACCCACCCCGAGCACAGGCTGCCTCAGGTAACGGGCAGCCCAATTCTCAGATAAGCTGCGCAGGGTCAGCCCAAAGCCCACCTTCACCCTGTGCAGAAAGGGGAGAGCTGGGGATGCAAGCCTGGTTCCAGTTTTGCTCTCCCGCGGGCAGGGCTGAGCCCAGGTGCTGTCGCTGCCTCCTGGCACCAGCCCAGCGCCCGGCGTTAACACCCACCTCGTTTCAAGGCTAATTACCCAGCGCGGGAGGCTGGAAATGCATCAGTGTGCACAGCCAGAGCTCCTGCAGGCCTCAGGCGCAGCAGGACCGGGTCATTAGCACCTCAAACCCCGGAGCCAGGGTCTGGCGGTTGTCCCAGCCCCGTGCAAAGGGGAGAAGGGAGAAGGGCTCTGCCAGCTGCAGGTAGGAGTTAAGGGACGCAAAGGCTGCGGTTTCCCTTCCAGAGGTGAAGAGCTGCATCCCTGCATCGCTCTGTCTGGGCTGCCATGCACGGGAGAACAGGGTGAGAAGTGTGAATGCAAACTGCTGGGCTGGAGAAATCCAGCTCTAAGCAAAGGATCCCAGATCCCAGGCAATCCACGGTGCACAAACAGGTTAATGCCTCTAGAAAAATAAAATGTAACAGAGCACAGAATTATTTCCTTCTGAATGAGATCTACTGCCACCCTAACTTCTTCCCTCAGCTGGCACAGGAGATTGGTTTGAAGGAGTCTCAGCAGAAAGAAGAGACTCGGTTCTCCCAGACTCCTGCTGGATCCTGCACAGCACATCCCAGCCTTTGGGAAAAGGGACATTTAGCAGATGAGCGCAGTGAGCGGCCAAGGCTGTCTGCTCTCCTGCGTGCCGAGACCCGCAGCACACAGAGAGCCGGGCAGGGATGGCGGGAGCGATGCTCCAACAGAGCTGAAGGCAGAAATGGCTGGACACCGACGAACCGTGCAGGCTGCCACGGGCTCAGCCCCGCGGCTTCGTGTAGTGGGTCTGAGAGATCGTAACACGGCTGAATCCCCTCCATCCACACCCAAAATGGAGTGAAGAAAGTCCGTGTCCAGGTCTGACCTGTGCCACCAAGCTGATGGCCTGGAACCTTCCCTTCGCCTGCCTCTCCCCCTCCCCAGTTGCAGAGGGGGAGCTGAAATGCTGGAGTCTCTGGAGCCCGGGGGGGAACGCGCTGCCACCCCCACATCAGAGTTTCGACTCGCTCAGGACAATGTTCGCAGTCACAAACACAAAGCAAGAAAAGCCCCATATGAGCACGAACACAATCCAGAAGGTGTGTCGGAACGGGGAGAGGTGCTTGTTGACCGTCCCGCTGCCGAAGACCAGCTGGGTGTCCTTGCGACTGCAATATGCCAGGAACGCCGGAATGAGATACTGGATCCCGTTGCCAGCGTAAGCGCCCGTGATGCCCACCAAGGACTCCAGATCGTGGGTGCAGAAAGCCACCAGCACTGGGGGAACCAGCGTGATGGCAGGGAAGACAATCCTGTCCACCACCCACGGGTAGGTGCCCCCTTCCCTGTGGAAAAGGGTCTTCCAGTTGTTGCGCAGGGTCACTGCGATGATGGGGAAGTTGGTGCTGATGGTGAAGACGGGGAAGAGGCCCAGGAAATAACGAATGAAGGCGACGTTGATGATCTCGCAGTTGGTGAAGTTGAGCGTGTACATGTCCATGAGGGTGTCGTTGCGGAAGCAGTAAATGGCGGTGAAAGACAGGAGGCTGTAGAAGGCCAGGATCAGGATGTAATCGAGCAGCACGAGCTTGTTGACGTGCTTCTTCTTGGAGATGGGTGTGATGAGGGACGGCAGGGAGTGCTGGCACATGAAGGAGTAGACGCACACCCCGAAGAGGTTGCGGATGCCCGACAGCTGGGCCATGGACGGGTGACCTTCAGCTTGGCCTCGGCTGATGCGGATGAGGGCCAGAATAATCATGAGGATGAAAGCTGGAGAGAGAGATAGAAGATTTCAGGTCAAGCCCAAGTCTGCACTCCCCTCGACCCTCCTCCCATCAGCACCAGCTCTCTCCTGCCCCACAGCAGCATCTCCTTATCTCGGAGAAAGCGGTACATCAAAGGCAAGGTGCACAGGAATTAATCACGACTTGCTTTCAGTCAGCAGATAAGGGAATGGGCTCCCTCCGGCCTCCTTCCTGCTGCTCTGGGCCCTTCATCCCTCAGTCCAGGCATGCTTCTGCTACACACCTGGGCTAAATATCATTTAAAAGTGGCTTTGAGATGTTTGAGCTTCGACCTCTACAGGAATAAAAGATTAAACCTGGCTGCAGACTCAACCCCAGGAATATTCCTACGCATTTGCAACTGGACTAATATCCCCAAGACCTCACCTACGCACACAGGCAGATGCAGGGGAGCAGCAGCTACTGCCGAGCTTTCCTGTCGCTGTGATCTGTCAAGCACGATGGAGCAAGAACCAGCCAGCCATTTCCCGGGCAGGAGGAACAGGCTGTCTGCAGCTAATCCCAGGGTGGAGAAGCCAGTCTGGAAGGGACTAAGGCAGCACTGAAAGATTGCTATTAAAATTCATCACTTCTAGGCACAAAGTCGGCTCGTCTACCCTTCGCTTATGTCAGGAAAAAGCCTAACACCATTTTACAAAGCTTATCACGAAAAGCAATGTGCTACGGACAGAAATGAATCGAGGAGATTGGGCTAATGCCCGTATTTACTCTGCTGGTGGAAATCCAAGCCAGAAGCAGTTACTGCTAGACTGTTATTCCTAGCATGGCACATAAAACCGGCAGAAAACTAATTCTGGTGTCACAGAAATCACATCAACCTGGGAAAGACGATCATCAGCTGCTGTAGTTAACAAGGAGCAGGGGAAAAAAACCTGCCTGGCAGGGCAGCAAGCAGCAAGATTTACAGTCCGGTGCTGGCAATGGATGAGCCGCTGTGGCCGCACAGAGCTGCCTCCTGCACCGGTGTGAGGCATCGGAGCAGAGCTCTGAATTATCAGGCAATGAAAAAAGGAACAAAATGCTGAGGCTACTACTATGGACAACTTTGAATGCCATAAATATATATACAGAGGAATTAAAGAGAGCAGCGCGCAGTCCTGCGGCCAAGCCACCGGCGCTGTGAGGCGGGCAGCTGGCGGTGGGGTGACAAGGACAGGCTCACGGTGGGGTGACAAGGACACTGGCTGCTCCGTGCCCGGTGCTGGCACAGGCGGCTGGAGATGGCAAACCCTGCCAGGGACTGGGAAAGACAGCTACAGACCAGTTAGGAACAGCGCCTCTGCTGTCCCCAGCGAGACCAGATTAACCTGAACTGCCCCTTGTGCACCCCCAGCACGCTCCGAAACCTCGAGTTAATGGTTGGACTCAAGGATCTCGAGGGTCTCTTCCAAGCAAAACGGTTCTGTGATTCTACGAAACGCAGTTTCTCCTCTCACAGCAATCCTCCTCTTCTTGCCGCGGCAACACCAGCTCTGTGCTGAGCCCTGACCGAGCCCCACGCCGCGTTTCATCCCGCGCTGCCGCAGGAAATGTCTCACTTCCCAGTGCTTCCCAGCGCTCCCCAGTGCCAGGGCAGGTCTAACAGCTCTCCACCAACACCGCACTGCTGAGAGCAGATCCATTCCTCCACAGCATGAGGGCCAGGCCACTTCGTGCTGTGTTTACTTCCCCGAGAGCAGCCACAGAGGGCTATGGAAAGCAACAGCTCACTGCTCGGGGGGTGGGCAATTCCCCTCGCCAAGCCAGCAAGTGAGGGGCTCTGTGAACACGGGAATGGTTGTTGTGCCCCCTGTTGCTCCCCGGAGAGGAGACGTTTGCCAGCTGTATGTGCTGGAGCAAGATGTCCCAAGAGAGCCGTGTTCCAGGTGATGCCACACCGGCTGCACAGGCTACGAGGAAGAGAAGGTGCCCAAAGCAACAAGCCAAAGCAGGTGAGGCAGTGCTAGAAACACACTGAGATCGGTCTGTTCCCTTTCGCTTGGGAGAGGTGAGCTGACTCCGAAGCCAAATCCTGGGCTGGTCCTGGGTCAGGTGTAGCTGCACAAGTCTCACACCTCATCCCCAGCACACAAATCTCCACCTGCGCTGCTCAGATCGAACTATTTCCATGCCCCAACCCACTCTCACCATTGGCTCAAAACTCTGCTGTCCGGAGCAGCGCTAACAGGTGCTCCTGTTCAGGGGAACCCCCCGGCTGGCACCCCCACCTCAGAGCATCTCCCCACTTAGAGACACATGAGCTCTTCTCTGCCCCGGCGTGTGCTTTTCTGGTGGGGAGCACCGAAGGAACAGGATTCCTGTGGATTCCCTAAATGATGGATATAGAACTCTTTGGCTTAAGCAGCTAGAACTCATAAGCTTTCTTTTTCCTCCAATAATAATTTCAGAAATGAAATGTATTAAAGCGACAAGGAGTGACGATCCAACAGGAGGACCTGAACCGGTTCTGTTCCCACCAAGGCAAGCTGTGCTCCTCCTGCCCCAGCACTGGAGCTCTGCAGACCGACGATCCTTGGGAGGGGAGGTGCTGGGTAAACTGGAAACCTCCCCAGCACAATCCCAGCCCCAGAGAAGCCAACAGCAGCCCTGCCCCTGTGTTTTCTCTCATTCCTGGAACCGGAAAGCTAAAACCATTGCAAACCAGATTGATCTGCCTGTCCGTGGGAGGAGGCAAGCCCCAAAATGAAACTCCGAAACCTAGTTGTGCTGGGTGATAAATCGAGATGAGATTTATTTCACGTGACGGACAGGCAGACAAGAGGCAGCACAGGATCCCCCGGCACACACAGAGCTGCTGCTCGCACCCTCCTCTACCTCGGGAGGCTGAAGTCACAGTCCCACCGCACCACTGCAAGTCACCTACAGATGCCGCATGAACCGTCCCCACGAAGTCAGACACGGGTCCGCAAAAAAAGCCTTAATCTTTTCCTCTATACGCAGGACACAGTATATAAGAAACATGCTCCTGGGATGAAACACCTTCACACACCATCACCAACAGCTCCTGGAGCCACAACATGACATGGATAGTGATGCCACCCTGGATTGTTAGTAGGTGACATGAAAACTTGGTTTTAAACCTTTGTTTCATACCAGTGCCTAAAAAGCAACCGAGGGTTTTGCTTGTCCTGCACTTTGAACAGTGTCAGACCCTCTCCAAACTCACCACAGCCAAACGCACAGAGGACACTCGTCACCTTCTGTCCTCTGGGGGTCTGAGCACCCCTTTTGCTGAAGGATGTAAGTGAAGCTGCGGGGGGGGAAAAAGGGGCATGCTGTAAAGGAAAAGCTGAGATGAACCTCATCACCGCTGCCCTACTGCCTCCCCTGCAGACCCCTCCTGTCTGTCCTGCTCGGCTCAGGAGGTGTTGGTTCACAGACAGGGCAGCTCTGCCGTGGCTCTGGCAGGAGGAAGGATGAATATGGATGAGCACACATCCAAATAAGAGCACTCTGGGAAAATATGGGAGTCCGGGGATATTAAAAAATATATTTTTGTGAGCTTTGATAGAAGCACAACAGAGCTGCAGAGAAGATAATTTAGCCATTCTAAGTTTAAGGATTGTTTTGCAGAGCCAGAGTAAACACCTTTGTAAATGAAAAATGCTGTTTTGTACAGGAGCTTCGTCTCTCTGCAGAAAAGCTACTGCAGAAAAAAAAGAAGTGCAAGACTGAAATATGTCCTCCTCCCACCATGCTAGGCTCCTGGAAGAAGAACTGATGCTCAGCATGAGTTTCTGGTTTAACCCTCCCTTGCACCCCCCCCAGACACTCTGGTTTTAGTGTGTTCTACCTGGTGCCCCACATCTGTCTCTCTATTTGTTAATAATATTTGTGGATAATAATGGAGACCCTGAACTGAGCCATGCTGGGAGACAGGTTGTTGATCTTCAAAGCACTGGTCCCAGTTAAAACAGGGATGGTTTTACCGGCTCTAGAAAGCATGGGGGCAGACAGCCACAAACCAGGGATGAGCGAAAAATTTATTGGGGAAAAAAAACCCCAAACAACACAACATAGAACAAAGTTACACGACAACCACCCGCACGTGAAGAGTCAGAAAGGTAAAATCAGAGGAAGAACAATCTCGCACACCCGTTCACAACAGCTCGAGTCACATCTTTTCCACCTCTGCCCTACTCTCATTCTCCTCCCTCCAGGAAAGCCCAGTGAGATGACCACCACACCCGCCTGCTGTCCCTCCCAGGGATCCTGGGGGACAGTGACACCCCGCTGCCCCCCGCGCAGCCCACGCCCGGCTGCCCCCCCGCCCCATCCATTTGTCGAAGCAGCGTCGTGCTGCTGTCACATTTGCGGCAGGGCCATCCGTCACCGCCGGCTGACGGCGTGACAGAGCTTTCTTGTCGAAGCGGAGAATCAATATGCCAGGAAATAATGATAATGAATCACCCTTCCACAAGGCAATGCCACTTGCTTCCCGTTTCATGCGTTAGGTGGCATGATGGATTCCAAGAGGAGGACGTTTTCATGAGTGTCCTGAGCCCACTCTCTTTGGAAGGAGGAAGATCTCTTCCCACCTTAACCTTGATCCTGAGCCTCCACCATGCTGACACACAGCAGACAGCTCCTGAGCAGAACAGATCTCTTTCAGGAGAGGGGGGACAAACACAAGAGCATCTGCTCTGTACACCCCGAGCAGAACAGCATCATCTCAGGACAGTCCTACTTTCTGCATCCCTACTCACCACTCGTGTTGGCTACTTCACCACTCATGTCTTTCTAGGATGCTGGTGCCCCTGCCCAGAGCCAAGTGCCTTCTGTCCATATTTTGGGCAAGTTCAAGAGTCCACTGCAACCCTGGAACTGCCAGGCATAACGGATGCTGTGGCATTTGAAGTATTAAAGCACGGCTGGAGTTCACCATTGCTGGCAGAACAAAGTATCTGAAATTAAGATATTGATTCTTAAATTTAAAACTCATTTACCCAGTTTCTCCCGCACAAGCTATAATCTTGTCACTTGTTCAAGACCTCCAGCTCTCTGTAAATTCCAGAACAGCAACTGAATAAATTTCTTCAGCCTTCGGAGGAGGTTTCTATACGAAATGACTGTAAAGAGGTAACATGAAAACCAAATTTGCTCCATCAGATGTGGGAGCTGGGGTAGTTAAGGACCAGACATGGCAATGACAGAGCCTAAAACATCGTCTATAGGAAGATGAAGGATTTATGAGTGCAGAGACTGTGAGGAAGCAAGATGGATATGTTCGCAGAAGACAGCAATTCTCTGGAGAGAGATGTCAGGAGGAGGAGGGAAATTACTTCCCAGAAGAAAGGTATGAGCTGAAGTTGTGGGACATCAGCATGGCTCCTCTAATGGAAAGCAGGGACAGCGTTACGCCCTTGTCCCAAAGCCTAAGGCCAGGTCTACACGGCAGGAGACTGTTGCTCATACAGCTGGGGAATTGTGGCCACATGTCGGGCACGTTAAGATCACGTAAGTATGATACAGCTTATCAGGAAGGCAGGAAAAAGCCTCTTGGCCACCCCCTCTCCCAGGTTTGGCGAGCTCCTGCTGCCCCGGGCCAGGCAGAGCCCGTTACGTTCACAAAGGGAAACTTCATTAAAAAGTACCACCGGGACTTTTTTGGCTGTCAAAAGCAGTTCAGCAGAGCTTCTCTGCTGTAAAGGCATCACTGCCCTCCATTTCTCCATTGCCTGGGGCAGGGTTTGCTGTGTGAAAACCAAGATTTACAAGTAGCCTCCCCTGCGGTGGTTGCCCCATCTCATCTCCACGGGCTCCAGGCATCTGCACACCAGTAACAGTTCACAGGGAGAAAAACGGCTCTGCGCTCTGGTGTTTATCACGGATGCTTTATCTCGACATATGGGAAGGAAAGAGCAGCCAGCGAGGCTTGTTTGCTTGTGGTGGAAAATTACCCGTGCATTTTATTGTCTCTCTCCTCCAGCCACCTTTGGCAGGAGCACCATGAAGCCTCTGCAGCCGGGGCTCAGCTCTGAGCTCTGCTGTTTACTTGGTCTGTTGGCTTTGACAGTCACTCCTCTCTCCATATAAGAATTTACTCTCCTGTGAGAAGGGAATAACACACTTTGGTGTCTCTGTGAACCCGTGCATGCTTTGGAAAGCACTGGGTGCACAGCACCCATGTCCCATGAAATCCAGGTGCTCTACAACCTCAGATACACCTTCCCCATCCTGCTTCGGGCAGTTTTTATCATCTTCCTCCAACACCACACACTCTGAACAGACAGCAGCTTTCCACGCCGCACACTCGCTCTAAAAACCTGTGTGGGCACCATCACCCAGACCATTTTGCAGGACCGAACGTGTCCTTACATTTTCATCTCCCTTTCTCCAGCGCTCAGACCCATCAGTTCGTCTCCTGCTGCCTGGATGAAGTGTTCTTTTCAGGAACGTCAGCTCCTCAGGCAGGATCTCAGTGGTCTCGTCCAGCGCCGCACGTCACTCTCCATCTGCGTCTGAAGCTAACAAGGCTCTTTCACTCACACAGGCACCGCTTCACCCCACTGCCCCCCACAAACTCTACCCAAATGAGCTCCTCAGCCGACAGCTCTGAAAGCAGGCATGACAGAAGCACAGCCTTTTAACTAACTCTTCATAAATATATTCACTTCTCGTAGTGAATTATTTACCCTGGGCTCTGGCAGCAGTTTTCTCTGCTCCAAAAGGGACACAAGAATATGAAGTAACTTCGGCGAAGAAGCTTGTCAGAATGAACATGCAACAGTGTCCTGATTTACAGCCCAGTCCCTCTTCCTTGTCATTCCTGTACGCTGTGAAAGGAAAGGGGCAGAGATTGAACTGGTCGCTCCTCAAGCTGTTTGCAGAAAGCTCCATTTTTCATACAGAAAAGAGGCCACCTTGAGGACTGTGGACACCGGCGGACAAACCTCTCTGCAGGAGCCTGGAAACACAGGATGTGCTGGTTCTGCTGAAACCAAGTTAATTTTTCTTCATAGTAGTTCGACTTTTCTTTTTAGTAGCTAGCAAGGTCTTTTATTTTGCATTTAGAGTCAGAATAATCTGATAACACCGCTTTTTCCCTGGGATAGAGTTAATGTTTTATTTCCAGTAGCTGGACTGTGTTTTCGAGTTGATCTGAAAAGAATGCAAGAACTTTACTGATATTTTGGCTGTTGCCCAGGAGACCAAAGACTTTTCCAACTTTCCAGCTGCAGGTACAAGCAGCAGCTGGGAGGGAACAGAGCAGGACAGCACCTAAACTGCCATCCAGGCTGGGCAATGAAATACTCCCTACAATTCGTGTCACACACCAAATACAGCTGGAGCTGGCTTTTCTGGCTAGTCAGTTTGGCCTTTTTGCCGTTCTGCTGGTTTGCAGTTAGTTCGCCTTTGGCCTTTTTTGCCTTTTTGCTCTGTTGCTGAGATCGGCCGTTCAGGACTGGTGTGCTCTCTTTACTGGGACTGGCTGTTCGCTGTGAGATGGTCACCGGTTGGTGAGAGCAATTGAATTGAGTATCATTTTATACATATACATATATATATATATATACACAATTATTACTAGTAGTGAGATGGTCTGAGACCAATTCTCTGCAGAGAAGTGCTGAGGGGTCCTGTAAAGAGCAGGATTCTGGTAGAGGGAGCAGAAGTATCAGAGAAATGAAGAGCTAAGGGAAGTCAGCCCCAGCAGCGTGCTCTGGAGAGCCCTTTCCTAGAAGCCTTCTACCACGTACCCTGGAAGGGGATGGGACAGAAGGGAAAGGAGGAGAGAAGAAAAAAGAGCTCAACAAACACTTCTTGGCTATTCTGGTCATTTTTTCCCTCCTTCTTACCGACCAGAGGAGACATTTTATTTCTGGGTATATAGCTGTGAGATCGCAGTTTGGGCAGGGCTGGGAGTGATCCATCTCGAGGGCTGCAGTAACTTGAATCGACACGGTATGATCTGCCTGTGCTACAGGGAGAGAGAACTGAGCCTGCAGCAACCAAACCGAGGAGTTTATTCCTCTATAAAATGTCTCTTTATTAAAATACAATACTTTCTAATAACTACAATACAGCATCAGGAGCAGCACATAGAGCAAATGTCCCACGTGGGAGCTGTCTGGGAGCATTTGCCAGAGACTATTCAATAAGAGCAGTGATAATCATGCTACCCAGGTCTTTAAAGCCAACGGTCCTCACCTATAGAGCTGGGCATCTCAGGCTGCAACAGGCTGCAGTTAATCGGGTTAGCTGCTTAATACACAATAGCCCAATGTTTGCAGCTGAGCTGCACCAAGCCCTGTCCTTTTGTTATCTTTCCTAATCCATATCCTTTCCCATGATGCTGCTAGACAGTTATTATCCAATACTATCCAGTAATAAAGTGGTAGGGCTGTGCCCAAGTGAGCTGTGTCCCCTCTGCTTTGAGAAGTGCACCAGACCTGCCCAGCTCAGTCCCTTTTGCTGCGCCGAGCCCTCCAGCAGCTCAACCCCAACACCACCCACTTGATCAGGATTGGAGAAAGGACAGGAAAACAAACAAGCAAACAGCTATATATTCAAGTTTCTTTAGGGAGCAATCCATCACCACCACAGATTTAAGCCCTCCAGGAAAAAAAAGAGCCTGAAGTCCAAACAGCAGAATTGAAAATACCAACAGCTCTAATTTCTCGATGGCTTAGTTGGAGACGCACTGTTCCAATAAACTTGTAAGAGACCTGGAAGCAAGCTCCAAAACTGGTAAAGGACTTGGGCTAATAACAGCTCCACGCTTGCAAGGTTTTAGCCCTAACTCAAATCAAGGCTTCACCTTAAGCACCATTACCAGGATTTAAAATAAGTGATTTTCCCTTTCCCTGGAGAAAGGGCACAGACGACAGGCACCCATAGCACCCATCAGGGTGCCTGTGCTTGGTCTCCCAAGGCAGTTTGGACACATGAAGCAGAGGGCTGACAAAGCAGGTTGAGGAGCTCTTACAGTTGGGAAAGGGGTGAGATCTTGTGTGGGCAAACCCTTACACACCCGCCAGAGCGCCGAGATCTCTAAGCACAGATAACCCAGCAGACCGAGCGCCAACTGTTGCACTGAATCTAACCGCTGGCGCTCGCCCACGCGAGGCAGCAAGCAGTTCCGCAGCTGAGTGTGTATGCTGTGACTCTGCAGAAGGCTTGGTGGCTCTGGAAGCCCCCTCTGTGCCACCCACTGCACCTGGAGATGCAGATCCACCCTCTGTGCTCCTATCAGTCCTGACAGGAGATGCCTCGCCATGCCAGCCGTGTTTCCAGATGAGCTCTCCACGCTCCGCAGGCCCAGACAAACAGAGCCCATCTGTCCGGGCTCTCCAGCCATGCAGCTCCTTCTTCAACTTGCTCATTTTAGAGACTTCAGAGGTGCCAGTCCTGGCACCTTTACCCTGGGAGGTAAAAAACAACCAGATGAAGGGCTGATCCCTGCTGCATCTCCACATTCTTTGAACTAGACCATTTTTGCTTTCTAGTTCACATCCCAGAGTTTAAGGCTGAATTTTTCAGAGACAGAACGAAATTTTTCTTGTCCATGAGGTGTGGAAAGAGACCGCTGTAGGCTTGGTTAGCTGATGTGCTGCTTGCGATGAGCGCAAGGCTCTGGAAAGAGGCGAGTGACATTTGATTATCACTTACATCAGGAGAAAGAGGGAAAGCAACTTTCAAAGGCAAGGCTGACACTGTTAAAAACACCGGCAGAAATGACCTTCACACACAGCGAGCTCTCCCTGCTGCCAAGAACCATCCTCTCAGCCACTGTCATCTGAATTGCCAGTACACCTGGGGCAGTGCAGCTTTACATTAGCTCCGAAATCCAGGGGCTTTTCACCCGGCTGGGGAAAAGGCTGTACGGTGAGTCCCGCAGTAGGCACGTTGCAAAGCCTGTACTGACCTTCCCACTCATCAAGTAGGCTCGTTTTTTTCGAATTGTGATGCAAAGGATGGGTCAGTTTCCCACCCATAGCAGGCACAAGTAAGCTGAATAAGCCACTGTCCGTGTGGGAGGTTTTTACCCAGCACAAACAGGGTGGCAGCTCCAGTGTTCAGCTCTGAGCGCTCGGCAGAAGGAGAACCACCTTGACACTGCTAACAACAACTCAAGGAAGCTGAAGAAAAGGCACAGATTATAGCAGGACAGAGAGCCCACATCTGGCCACTGGCACTCAGGCGGGACAAGTTCAGGAGACCACAAAACACTAGCCAAGACCATTCTGTAGGATCTAAGCTCTCTAATCACCAACAAAAGATCAATCTGTGTTTAACTCACAGCCCTGCTTTTGGAGGAGGACAGCGGTGATGTGAGGACATGGGAGAAGCCAGCTTGATAAATCTCAGCAGTACGGGATCCATCCTCATCCTGGAATCTGCAGCAAGAGCTTTTCTCTGCTCCCCACATCACATGCCTAGGTGATAAATAGTCTTTCCTAATAAATCTATCCCTCATTGTACACATACGGAATCTGTTGCTCTGAGTAGCCACTGAGGTGCTGTCAGGGTCATTAAATATCATTATCTGGGGCGGCTGTTCCCTGGCGTGCTGACGCAGGAATCAATCAGGCTAAAGCATGAATTTCCTCTACACTTCTCCAAACACTGCCTTTGTCCCTCTCCATCAAGCGATGAAAAAGAGAAACAGTTTTGCCTTTACGCCAAGGTTTAGCAATCCTCAAACTGGAAGGAGCCGGCTACAGGGAAACCAACGGCAGATCAAGCAGGCGTCAGGTTGTCACAGAGATAAGATGAGATCTGACTGATGTCTTTACCAGGAAAGAGGAGGCAGGGTGATTGGAAACAGGCCAGTGAGCTGAGCAGAGATTACTCTTCAAAAAAAAAAAAGAAAAACCCACACCAAAACTTTAATATCCCTTAATGAGATAGCCTCTTTCTCTGAAGAACATGGGGGCTTTCAAACCTTTTATATGCTCAGACAACAAAAGGGAAAAACAGACACTCGGGATTTTAACACCATCCAAGGTCAGAATTCGTTAACTCCAGCTGTTCAGCATCTGAGACTTGAGGGTTTAAAATCCAACCTCAATTTGCTGGATGACAACTGCTTAACCCCATCTCAGACGTTCTCCAGAAGAGAGGATCTCTGCTCCTCCGCAGTGACTGCAGCCACTTCCCAACAGGATCACAGGCCTTCGAACTCACACAACAGGGGCAATACCCAACCAAAGTCAGGTCAAGTGCGTGTGTGTCGTGGGAAATAGTTTGAGAATCAGCTTTTCTTCCTGTTCCAGGTCAGTGATAGATACAAACAGAGCTAATTCTGTGCTTGAATGGTCTAGACCCATGAACCAGGACTGTTAACCTGCAGAAATGCTGCTGGTGCTTTAATGCCCTCTTGGTTAGCTCTGAATATCCGTTACCCTGTCCAGGTCACACAAAATGAGACAAACCTCAACATAAGCTTCTGTAACACACACACACACACAATGCTCTCAGCCCTTAAGGGCATGTACACATACAAGTCAGATGTGAGGCAGCTAAATCTTTGGATGAGAAAGGCACTGCAAAAAAAACCAAAGTCACGATGTGTTATTTCCCTTAAGGGAATTATCTGTCTTCCCAGAAGCGCTTGGCAGTAAGATTTTGGAGAGCACTCATGAGAGCGGAGCTTCCCAACAACACCACACATTGGTTTGGGGGTTTCCAGTGTAGTACATCCTACGCTAAAGCAAGACCTGGGGGGAAAAAAATGCAAACAGATGATAAAACTAAGGGTGGAAAGTCTGCCAGAAGTGCCTTTTGTTCTCAGATCAAAACAAAGACTGTTCAATGTCTGTTGAACACATGCTGAACACTTACTGCTGAACAGCAACTTGTGGGTATCACGCTTACCCCCCACACAGGAGACTCTTCCAAATTACTTCTGCCTCGCACACAAACCAGATTAAAAATTCATCTACCAGCTCATGTCTGATCGAGAACAATTTGTTTTGTTTTAATCTGAAGTTTCAGCCTAGAACAAAAATCCTTTTCCTCAAATATTTATCAGGCTTAGACAATCTTTCTCAAAGAGGTTGTTTTGACAAGCACTTGCTTCCAAACAGGAATAACTTGCCAAAAAGACGCATTGGCAGCGTGACTCAGATTCCATCTGTGGTAAAGAGGTGGCCAAGACTCACCTATCCACCTCATGAGGGACGTCATGATTTGAAGATACTTGGTCTTCTGCACATTGAAGAAGGTGAAAGGACCCAGGAGGAGAGTGAACGCTGCCTGGAAGGACAATGACAACACGCATTAGGTTAAAACCCAGAAATTCCACTAGTAAGACAAATTTACCAGTAAAGCAAAGCTCGCCTTGAAAGTTCACCTCCAGACACGTCTGTTTGTCACGGAGCTTTCTCTGTTGTTTAATTTTACATCTAGGTTGGCTGAGACACGGAGGGTCAAGCAAGCTGCTCGGTATCAGAGAACATGCCTCGGGCAGCAGGAGAGCACAGGATCCTCCTGGCTCCCAGCCGCTCGCTATCACCGGTACAGCACGCCTCTCCTGACACATTTCAGTAAAAGCTCTCAGCGCAGCCTTATGGAACATTAAATATTAAAGCGTGGCCTCTTTGTCCAGGTACATGCTCAGTTTAGGTCTGGATAGCAATAGCCGTGACCAGTCTGTTTGCATCAGCATTGACAGAGCAGCTGGGGGTGTCCCAGGCTGCTGCGATAAAGCCAGGTCTGCCCAGAACGGTTTTTCCAACGATTTAAGTTGCTTGTTTTACAGCAGGGAGCTTATAGCGTAACTGTTGCCTTGGAAAGTGAAAAACTGTGCAAAGTGAAGAAAATCAAAAAAGGTACTCACAAGAACAAACTTATTTCAGCGTGGAAATTAAAGACACTGTAAGTGAGAAGAGATCTTTCTTCACTGCCCTCTTACATGTGTACTGAGATCAGGGTTTCTTAGCGAACTAATCTGGGGTATGCTGCAGCACCAGTCTGTTGTGTCTTTTTCAGCTGGGTTGCAAAATGTAACAAACAAAGCTGGAAATTAGGAGTACACAGCTTCCCGTGCCAGTTTCTTCTAGCACTCTCCTACAGCACACAGGGCAACTGCACTGCCAGCCCGGGCCCAGAGGAGCCGTGTCCTGGGCAGCACCATCTCTGAGATCTACCTGGTCCAGACAGAAAAGGTTTCACTGCAGGAGGACAACAGACATTGACTGAGGTCTGAATATGAACTGAGGGAAGCTACTTGCAATAGGGAGACAAAACTTGGTGTTCCAGGAGAGAGCCCTGCCCGTGATCCATGGGGTGGCACAGGCTAGCGATGTACGAGCAGGTCCAAAAGCTGTAAGGAAGCAGAATCTAGAGAGCCACGGCACACACTGTGCGGATTTGTTGAGTAACCCAAAGGGATTTTAAAGACAAATACTCAACATTAATATTTACACATTGCTCTTTTCCTTGACTTCTTAAAGCCGTTCTGAAGAAAGGTGTCACCAGAAGGGAAGAACTGGGACTCAAAAGGGCAGGCTGCGGAGCCTCAAGGTCCCTGTCGACCCCAACAGAGTCAGTGACAGAACAGAGCCCAAGCTATTTTAAGACTAGTACAACCCCAAGAAACCCTTTTTGAGACAGCTTCAGAATATCTGCAAGGCAAATCGGAAATGCCTTGCATCACAAGTATTCTCAAACGACCAAAGTAAACCCAGAAGGGGACCGGAGGAGAGAACCCTTGGTTTCACACGTCGCTCGGTCAAGACATATTCTGACCTACGGCCATCATTTACACCAAGTCTTGTTTTTCTGCTTGGGAAAAAAAAAAAAAAAAAGAGGGGACAGAAAGCATGTACAGAATTCAGATGTGTGAAGCAACTGAGGATCCTTGGAGGAAACACTGAAACCACACAGAATACAACACAGGCATAACCAGCAAGATTAAGAACTAAACCAGCCTTAATAGTTGAGACACTTTCAGTTTTAGCACAGAAGCAAAACAGCCAACTACAGGTATTTTTTTACTCATCTCCCTCTTGTTCCTTTCTTTTAATCAAGAGCTTATCTCTACTCTCCTGCCCTCTGCAGATTGCCACTCTGTCCCAGGATATGCACAAACCCCAAAGGACTAAATAAACTTTAGTCTAAAGAGAGATGTAGGGTAAGGACCCACAGCAAATCAAGTAGACACCAAGTCTCTTACAGGAAATTATCCTCAGGTTTGTGACTAATATCTTTCATCCTCCCCTCCCAACACAAACACCGCTCAACACAACCTCCCTTCAAATCGCGTTAATAGCTCATGCGTCAGAAAGAGCGGAAACAAAGGGAGACGGACGAAGGATGGTGGTAATTAAGGAACAGGTGTCTTCTGCAAATTAGACTGCACCGGAACCAATTGGCAAAACAGCACCTCAAACCGTGGCAAGGACTGACACAAGATCGCTGAACACCGAAGCAGCTGGGTCCAAAACCTGGATTTGTCTTAAGCACTGAGGAAAGGACCACGTGAAGGTGGATTTGGGGCTCTGTTGCTGAAAAGCATCAAAAGCATCATTAGGTGCTGGGTGTCTCGGTGTCCCACATACTCCCGAACTTCTGGAATTCTGCTGGATGTTACACTCCACTGTCTGCAGCTGTTCTCTGGCACTCAGAGCACCTTAATCCATTGAGCAACTCCTTCAACTCTGCCCTCTGTGAGCCTGACTACTCATGGAGAAGAGACACAAGTCGTGGTGCCTGAACAGTCGGATTCCCCTCCCGTCCTTTAAAATGATCAGTGTCTTCTGTTCTTAACAAGACCCTGGAGCTGGTCCAAAGGAATAAAGTGAGAGATGAATTCAAATGCAATAGAAATGTATTACCTTTTCCACTTGACGCCTATTAGCAAACCACGATGGATGTCCACGGATCGATATAAACGATGCTAAGGGCCTGCAACGAGATGAGGCTGCCCTGCTCTGCAGAGATTTGTGCCAACCACTTTTAGGAAGGGAAGCCACAGCGCACGCCGGACTGCTTGAGAGGAGAAAGGTAGGCCAGAAAAGGACATTAAACAGCCCGATTGACATCACTTCAAAGTGAAATTGTGCACAGCTCTGTGGGATGGAGCACAGGCCAGGAAAGAGGGATCTGTTCCCTCCCAATAGTCAGGACACAAGGGGTAAACCCCTGGATTAGAGCTAATCTCATCATCAACCCTCAGAAGAGTCCTAAGACCAGGAAGCCTATTTAAAAACACATCCCCAAAAGGGTGGGAAGAGGCCATGATACTTAGAAGGAGGATCTCTACTTTCTCTACCTCACTGTGCCAGACACCTAAATGCTCTTCCGACCCATTAAGTTAATTAGTTTCATAACTTCTCCCTAAGGAAAAAGTAAGCCCAAATAAGCACCTCAGACATATACCCAAACTTTCCACCTGATGTTCTGCAAGCTCAAGTCTCCCCCAGAGGGATATAATTTACAAAGTGCTTCATTACACATGCTATTCAAACAATCCAAAACCTACACTGAGAACTGCACAAGTCAGCCCTGCCAGAAATCAAATATGCAGAGCTCCGGCACATCAAAAAGCTCTCCCAGGTTTTCCAGTTCACCTCTTGAGCTAGCTGAGATGACTTCAAGGAGTTTATCAGTCTCTTCCTAAGCTTCAGCAAATTAACTCAAGGCAGAATGAGCATAGTCTACTTTGATTAAAGATTTTTCTACTAATGAAGTGGCTTCCCATTAGAAATAAGCAGGCGTACACGGCTGATTTATTGTTAAACTTAAGCAAGGTAAAGAAATCCTCTCTTTGGCTAAGAAGGAGCATCAGATCTATCAAATGCTGTTTATATTCACGGGATGGCAGAGGGAAACCTTTACTGTGTTTTTGCACACAATGGCTGTTAAGAGTGGTTCCCTAATTTCTCTCCAAGCTCCTCCATTAAATGGGAAAGGCCAGATAAGTCACCTGGCTTGCTGCAGAGCCCCCCCCAACAAATAAATGCAAGAAACGCAAAATTCTTTACTTTTCCTTCCTTTCTCATGCTGAAAACCAGCACAGAGACCCATCACATGAATGACCCAATAAAACCAGAATTTTTCTTGCTTTTACTGATGTTTCCAGCCAGAAAATTCGAAGCCAGCGAGTGTAGAGGAAAGAACGGCAGCTTGTCACCCCGAATCCCACCCTGCCCGCAGCCTAGCAGGGGTTACCAGCAGCACACCAGTTTGCTCTACCCCTGGGAGGGTCTTCAAACCCATCCCTCCCAGCCAGCCAAGCCACAACAGCACAAGCACCAAGGTGTGGGAGCTTCCCTTAGCCGGCTACTCAGCAAACGCCACTTCCCCAGCCTCGGCACCTGTCAGCTTGTAGTATTTCAAAGCGAAAAGCAGGCTGGTCAACTCGAGTCTTTTTACCACAGGGGAAACTAGCTGGGCCTTACCGTTGCCTGCAATGTATTTCTATATATATTTATATATTTCTAAAAGTATATTTTATTAAAGCTCTTATGTTAAAACTCGGTTACATAACCTTGTTTATTGGCTTATCTGACTAAAGAAAAAGTACGATCAAGCGTTAATAGGACATTTGGCTGGTTTTATCAGCTTAGTTTCAGCCAAGAGGACCCCCAAGAGAGCTCTCACCCGCTCAGTGGTGGCCAGCTGATGCCGAGAGTCTCTCAGACCATATAAAGATGCTTTAAGCCAGTTTGAGGACTCTATTGACTGAACAGGTTCTTTACTGACCTGAAGGGTCCATATATCACTCTCAACCAGTACAGTTCAATAGCTTTCATCTGCTTCCCAGCATGCGGTGTTCACAGAAAAAGCCAATACAGCTCAGGAAGCGCAATTAGCATCCCAAACGCAGCAGATTCATGTATTAGATGCAGTAGTTACAGCATTACGGCTAGTGCCTGCATGCGTTTGCAAGAGGACCATCCGAAAACCAGCTTCATCCCTAACTGTCATCACAACTTGCTTGTTTTCATGCTCCGCAAACTCATCTGTAAGAATTGCATCTGTCTTTGGTGCTTGCTGAGTAGTGAATCAAAAACAGTAGCTACTGTTTCTTGCTGATTCAGAGCCTGGAAACTTTCAGACAGGTTGAGCAGAAGCGGGGTATTTACCTGATCAAAGTGAGGATTAACCTTGTTAAACGCAGCAGATACACCAGGAGCACAGCAAAAGGAGTTGGAGAGTTTTTGGATAAATGCATTTGTGTGGCATAGGGCTATCATACCAATGCAAAGTCAATAAGTCTCAGATATCAGGCAAAGCATCCCTCAGTTTTAATGTGAAGATGGTAAAGAGATGTTGCAGTGCTCTCTCCTTAAATATCTCCCTTTGGATCCCAACCACCCTTCCCTTTTCTCCTCCTCCCAGCTTTACTCACCCTCATTCAGAAACAGAACTCACCCCAACCCAAATCCTTCCTTGGGGGCTCTTGCTTCCCCTTGATAGAAATGCCAACATCCCACACAAAGTTCATTTCAGGACAGTATCAACTCCACCTCCGCAGATATTGATGATCACTTGATTTCACAACTGTTGAGCAACAGTACCTCTCCCCCGCAAGACAGTACAGCAAATAACCCCGCTCTAATGGGGAATAAGCTTGACATTTAAAAAGAAAGTTACTGGTTTAACAACATGGATCGCTCTCCTTGGCAGGAAAGCTGAGAGTTGAGTGTCTTATACAGGGGTACGGAGCATTCCCAGAGCAAAGCACGATACCGGCTGGACGACACAAGCTCTGCTGTAGGAGCACCTCCCAGAGGAAGCTTTGCTTGATTCAGTGCTCAGTCACAAGGAAAGTCTCCTTGAGCACGGCAGGAAAAAGCAGACATTTCATAGACGCTGTCAGGAGTGGCAATTCTGACACCCGCTCTGCTTCTGCAAGACGTCCCTGAGCTCAGAGCTATTTCACAACCCAGATGAGCGCTAGAAGGGACAGACAAAACAATACAACAAAACCAGACTGTGCAAGTACGGCGAACAAACAAGATGTTAAGCAAGGCAGGGACTGGCTGACCTGTTCCCACCTCAGGTACTGTCCTCCGGAGTATGTCTAAAGAGACATCTAGGAGATAAAACCGCAAACCAGAACTTGATTTACCAGCACTGACATGGGTCAGAGGTTTTATCCCTGGCTGGAAGCTTGAACCAGACCTACCGTCTTCAGAAGAGCAGTGTCTTATGAACTGGTGCTCCTATTCACATCCTCAGAGAATTTTTAAGGCTGACTTAGAAGAGAAATATTAAATGCAAACTGCTTCCCCCACTCCTGTTTGGGACTCCTAGGTAAAGCAAGCAGAGCATTATAACATTTCAGAGCTACTTGCAGCTTCACCAACAGCCACCTGCAGCCTCTGGTAGCTCCTCTGCACCCACTTTGAGTCACGGCAACTGTTACACGATCCTGCAATGGGCTCCAGTTGCTCATTCCAGGGCCTCAGTGTTTTTCAGCTAAAATCCATCAAGGGGATGGGGTCTTGCACGGTGTCCCCTCTGCCACCTCTCCTCCCCTTCACTAGGGGGAGGAGGCCACATTTCTCTCCGGCATGAGCTCATATCTCGAGCTAGAGAGAGCCAGATGGCACATCAGTGAGGGCGGCAATCCAAGCATTCGTCGGCAAAGCTTTACCCCTCGCAGGGGACAGTACAAATATAAATACATGAAAGGGGTCTGATTGTTCAGGAAGGAGCTGTTTAGAGAGCTGGAAAAAAAAAATAAAGCTGAAGATCCACAGCTTCTTAAGGCTGGAGGCAGGGCTGCAGCAGGGGCCGTGCTGATAGGCAGCAAGTTATCAGCAGACAAGCGATAATGAAGCTCTTAAAGTTCGTTGAAAAGAGATAAACCAGCAACAGAACAAGAATTGCTCAAAGAAGTTGCGAGGCAAGAGGGATTTTAACCTCCAGATCCCCTGTAGAGTCAGGAAGTCACAGTGGACGGAGGATGCAACCGCCAGACATCCCACAAGGAATATTTATAGATAAAGAAACAAGGGCAGTTACGCTCGGAGCGCAGAGGCATCTGCTGCCACAGCAGCTCTGGTGATGAACGTGCGGCTCTCGGGACACCTGGCAGAGGGTTAGAGTCATAACTCACACGCAGCACGTCGCTGGCTCGATGGAGCCCTCACCCACCTCTCCCCCAGTACCCCGAGGCAGGGAGGAGGCATCTCCTGGACCTCAGCTGCTGCCAGGACGGTTTTCACCAGCAAAGCAAGTGGCGTTTCACCCACCCGCACTCACAGAGCCGCTGCCACTCACAGCTCCTGTGCCACAGCGCTCCCAGCGCCTCTTCCAAATGGAAAACCTTCTGCAAGAGATGGAAAGAAGCGCCTGCGTCCCCAAAGCTATTTCGTTTAGTGAATCTGAGTATGACCTAGGGATTTTCAAAGGTTCTCGTCCATCACTAGCTTATGGCAGCTTGCTTTTAACTGCCCACCCAGCAAACAAGCGTACTTGTCCCAGCTGATGTCCTTGCAAGCTCTGATCTTGCCGGGCACCCACCGCACCGAGGACCAGCCACCAACCGAGCAGCCACCACGTGCTGGGAAGAAGGCAGAAGCAGCACAGGGATGCCAAGGCAGCACCGGGGGTGCCGCTCTGCTCTCCCCACCCTGACCAGTGGCCACAGTCCGCTTCTGGAGCTGGCCCACCTCCGAGCACCAGGAACTTTCCACTTTGGAAAGAACACCTTGGAAAACCAGTTCTTCCTCCTCTTAAAGTGAAGAAATCCGCGTACAAAATGTTTTCAGAAAGTCATTCGGCGCAAGGATTGCAGTCCCTGGCACGCCTGGGGTGTGCAGGATCGCAGCCAGCGGCAAGCTTGCACTCTCCGGGGTAAATAAATTTCCATTATCATTTTTCACAACAAGAGAAAGATGGAGGCCAGCAATAACCCTGAGGTGACTGGCATCTAATTTTTCATCATTGGAGTATTTATGGCACAGCCATTTGCAGCATCTTGTAATCACTTTACCGCCTCCTTGACCCTTGGCTCCCCCTTATTCTGCATCTCCTAATTGCATCTGAACAAGCAGGAGGGAAGCAGCAAAGTGGATGGATGCAGGAGAGCTGAACGGTTGGTTTGAGAGATTTGGAAGGACAGCAGAGGAGCTGCAGAGCCAGGTCTGGCTGTACTCCCCCTATCAGCTTGCTCTGACCTCTCTCTTGACACTGGGTAACCTTGAGGAGTCATCTCCCACCTCCCTAATTTATTAGCATGGTACGAGAGATTAACGAGTTCCTTCCAAGAAAGTGTGAAGGCATAATGGCCATACACAGACACTGCCCCAAATTCCTGCATATTCATAGCCTCTCCTGACAGGATATTGGCAACTCCAACAATATTTCTATTGACTACAAAAGCCCTGGGGTGAGGCAGCACAAAGCGAGGGAGACGTGGATGCACCGAGGGCCCTGCAAACATGTCAAGCTGCCAGGGTCAGGAGGTACTTGGGTCCAGCAAGGATGAGTGTTCCTGGCGGCCAATAACCCCTTGTCTGCCACTACCACCAAGCCTTTATTTTTCCTCTTTTTTTCCCCTCCAAACTTCTCCGTTGAGTTTCACATGATTTTTCAGCTGCCTGGAGGATATGATTTCAGCATCATTCCCTTCACTGTGTCAGGCAGGAGTTGCCCAGAGGGAAAGGAAATGTCCCGCACTTTGTAATGACTTTGCAGCAGCACAAAAGTAAGCGATAAAGCCCTGTTGCCTGGGGTTAGCGGGGAATCTGCTTGTTCCCAGCCTCCTCCTGGACACCAAACTAGTGCAACAGGGAGATCAGCTCTGCCTGAGAGCATTATACCGACTCCAACATACAAGATAAATCCCAGCTGCATTATTTGTATTTATAGTCCTGCTTACAGAAGCATGAGCCACGTGTGGGATTTGCTGATGTAGTCCAAAAAAATCCACATTTTTGGACAAGAGCATGAGTGATCTCACCCAGACATAAAGTGCAATTTAGGAGGGCGTTAAGAAGTTGCAGACTTATTTAGGAGTATAAAGAGATACCAGTGTGTCCAGACCTCTTCCTTCCACAGCCTCAGGTAGCGTTCAGTGTGGCACAACTGCACGGTTCTGCAGCCCTGGTGCTTTCTACCTGTATATTAAGGAATTAATGATAATTTCAGGGGAGGAGAGATCAAGGCTGCTGTCTTACTCAATGAAAACGCTGATGCGAATCAGGCAGGCAGCAAGGTCAGACCTCTGTTTAAAAACAAAACTGGTGTTAAAGCACCGGACAAATTACTGGAAAATATGCTGTTGAGAAATAGGTTGGTATTGCATCTCCCAGGGGAGCGCTTAGCTGACTTAACAAGTCTTCTCCAACTCTGTTTTCTGGGATGCTGTCACAAAATAACACTGCACATGGGAAATGCATTTATTACTTTTTTTCCTACAAAAGCATTCCAAAACTGAAACATCTGTGGGTCTGCTGGAAGAGTCTAGTCCAAGAAAGGGATTTTAAAAGGCCCTTTTTAAACCTTTACAACTTGTATAGTGTGTGGGTGATCACAAATAGATGTCGGTTCTGACACCTGCCCTGTTCGGCAGAGATCGGTTCCCAATATCGAGAAAAAACAGTGTCAGCTTCAGTGCTCGGCTGCCCAGGTGAGTTCACTCCAAAGGACAGTTTTATTTAGGAAAAGAAGCCTTGCTGGGGTGGCTCCGCTGGGCAGCAGGGGCTGCAGTTTGAGCCAAATAAACAGCGTTGGTGCGTTCATAACCGCAGGAAGTGCACAAAAGCAAACAGAGATATATCTAGAACAACTTCTCTGCCCAATTCGTTGAGCTGGCTTGCTTCCGTGGTTCATGCCCACCATCCATCATCACATAAGCCAAACCAAGCTCTAAAATATGCAGGACACTCTTCTATGGAGAAGCCAAGTGCATCTGAGCTCACCGATGGCCTCTGCCCATCACATCAGCCTCCTTTTGCTTCTCTTAAGGGCTGGCAGCAGCTGGAACACACCTGGCCAGATGTACAACCAGCAGAACAGCAGCTTTCCCTTCCACACAGCCCCTGCCAACCCGTTGGAGGTGGCAGAGGGGAAGGATTGGCCCTTTGGAAAAGCTCAGTGTCCAAGTGACAGCACAAGCCAAGCTCCTCTTAAGGAAAAAACCCACTTCTCATTGTGAAGTGAACAGACAGATCTGTGCAGAAAACACATTCCAGTCCCCTGCACTATTGATTTTCCTGTGAAAAGAGACAAGCTAATCCTTTAAACTTAGTTGCTGCAATCCGTGGTCTTGCAGTTGCTTCAGTATTGTACCAAAAGCTCGCTCTCCCACCCAGCCCTAGCTGCAGGGAGACTTGTCTTCTGGCTGATGTTTCTTTTATTCAAAATGCAACCAGTTACAAGGAAAGCAAGAAAAAAAAAAAAAAAATCACCCATCAGAAGGTGAACTCCAGCTCTTAGGTCACCACTACAACAAGTTTATATTCCACTTTCACAACACCACGCTACTTCTGCCTCTCCTCCTGCCAGGTCAGGAAAAACCTCTTATTCCCAAGGCCCATTATTATCTGAAGTTCCCTTTGCATTAGGAAACACAAGGGGTGTGGAAAACTCCAAAAGAGCCAGTTATTCTGTCACACGCTTATGACGAGTGAGCAATTGAAAGAATTTATTGACAAGCCCACGGAAGATGAATGGACCAGGATGAAGGAGGCAGGATTTATGACATATTAACAAGGCCTTGTGCCAATTTCAACCTTATTAGTTTCACAATAGCAAAGCTGAAAATTGCCTTCCCATCCCACATGCAGGCACCATTTATTTTAAACGAACTTGGCTCCTGTCCTTCTTCAACCACTTCAGAGCAAAGCGGCAACTTAACTGACCTTACTTTTTGGAAGCTGACGAGTGGCATGAGAAGACTCCAATCAGCCCCTGAGACTGGGCTTTTAGCCAAGCAAAGCTGTATTTCAGAGGCACCTGTAACAAACAGTTAAGGCTACTGATATTTATGCTTAACGCAGCGCTAACTCCTCTCCTGCCATAACAATAGCTCAAACCCTCAGGTTTCTGTAGATACAGAAATGGCACAATACTCTGGATCCTCAAGAGGTTTCTCCCTGTTTTGAAGACTTTCAGAACTGGATCTGCACACAGCAGTAGCAGCTGTGGTTTTTGTACATTTGTTTCTACTTCCTTATCAATATCATAATAAAACGCATCGGAGCATTTGTGGTAGGGAGTATAATGCAATACCTTTGGCAAGAAGCTCTTATCTTTAATAACTTCTTACAAAATACACAAGGTACATGCTAACAGTGCCCCAGTCGTGCCGCATCTTCACCGTAAGCTGGGGCAACCTGCAACACAACAACGCTCCACTCTAAGCAATTTATTTAAATATGACGATGGCTTCACACCAGCAGGGTAAATTTCCATCAGCTTTCCTTCCTCTCCCGGGCTCACCCTGGGAGCCCAGAGAAAGCACCCCAAACCTTGATTGATGCGCTGGGAAATCAGCCCTCCCTGCTCCAGACACCTGCCGCTGGAGCAGCCACCTTCCCCACCGCTGGCTCTCCAGGTCTCTAGACACTGAGACCTGTAAGAATAAATAGCCAGTGGGCAGCAGCTGTGACCCATTTATTACCGGAGGCTGCCGCACGGCAGAGGAAAAGCAAACCCAGGTGTCCTTGGAAGATGCACTCTGCTTGCAGCACCGCTCCAGCTCTGTTTCTCCAGCACCTAGTTGGCAAGACACAGCTTAGACTGAGCATGGATGGATGCTCATGTACCACCATGAGGGTTCCCCTCATATCACTGTTGGGAGGTAAAGAATAAAACAAACAAACAAAAAAAAACCCCACAAAGAAAGCCCATAAAGGCCAGAAGGCAACCCTGAGCTGGAGCCATGGACAGAGAGGCCACAAGAGCCTCATGTGCTGAACAAGCTGATAAAACTGCCCCAGGGCAGGGAAATGTATCTGGAAAGATCCTTTTTGACAACAAAAATCAGAGGTACCTTTACCCCGAGCAGGCTGGGAAGGAGGAACGCCACGGAGGGAAGCAGAGCACGTACTACCAGCGGCACAAACCCGGCGCTCCAGCCCGGAGCCAGGGAGGGCTGGGAAGGCAGCACCGCACCGAGGCAGACGGGATCTACATCAACGCTTATCAGTTCAGCCTTCGCATTTTGCCGATTAAGTTCTGCTGGCACCGAGCAATTGTACGTGTCCTCATACCACCCGCTCACCCCCCTGCGCAGCCTCCCGCGGCCGCAGCCCTTCCAGTCGCTGGGTATTCTGATCAGAGCGTCGGGCTGGGGTGACATTGTCCCCTCCTGAACAGGGACGGTAAGCGCCTGCAAGCCCGCTCATTTTATTCACCGCACAAGCACGTTTCCAACTGGGATAATCTCCATTAAACCATCTGCGCTCCCCTCCTCGCCCGGCCCGCACCCGCTGGGCTGCCTGCGATACTGCAGCATCTGTGAACCGGCACAAGCGGATGCCGCGTCCCTTTCCCAATCAGCTAAAAAACCAACAGAGACGCAGACAGAACAGATGCACCTGGTAGCTTTGACGCGCTACCGAGCCAGGCTACCAGGAGTACCTGTGCCAGTGCCTCTTCTGAAAGGCGTTCGGCTCCTCCTGAGAATTTAAGCCATTTCCTCTCTACCATGGGAACACACTGTGCCCCAAATTGCCAGAAGAGGAGGGCTGGGAAGAGACGAGAGGTTTTAGTTACAACGGCTGCCCTGGTGCAGAAGACAAGTGCTGTTTGCCAGGTCATGAATGCATTTTGGATCAGACACTCCGCATGGCTGCTGATCCCCAGGATTTAATCTCTTATTTACCTCAGTATCTGCTTTCTAGAAACAGGGACTATCATGTCCCATTCTTACATCACTGGAACAGAAAGACAAGTGTTATGAAAGATCCGAAACTCAAATCCACTGCCCCTTGCCCGCAGCCTGCACAGCAGACGTCCAGCTGACCTTAGAGAAAACATGATAAAATAACCGCATTGACGTGTGAATTCAGCGCGGAGAGAACTCGACCCTGTCCTTAGCCTTGCCATCGAGACAGCCCAGGGACTTGGGAGTCACTTCATGACAGCCTGGTGATGGATCTGAAGCGAAGATAGAAAGCCATCGATCTGCTTTAACTGTAATCAGTGCTCGCCTTCAACAAGGTCGCCGGGCCATCTGATGCTTGCCTTTCCTCCAGCCGATGTGTCCTGCATGGTCTTGCCCTCGCAGCAATGAACAGCAAAGCTCGTCTTTTAAACCTCCCCGGACTCCTACAGTCCCAAAGAGGAGGCAAATATCAGCAGCAAGTGATGGGACAGACGCAAAAGTCTATTTCAGTATTTCCTGCACTTGCCTTCACTCATTTGTTTTGCAAGTCTGTATTTTCCAAGGCTATTTACAAACAAGAAGCGAGATAACCATTTGTTCAGACAAAGGTTAATGGGGGCTAGTGGTCTCTGAAGACTCTGCAGTCACACTTAGGTGTGAAATTCTGGAGTAGCAATAAAGATGCTGCACAGACAAGCAAGTCTCAAGAGAAGAATTTAATCTGTCTAAATATTCTCATTATGTACTTAGTTTTCAGCTTCCATTCACAGCGATCAGAGCAGAAACAGCTTCCAGAGGCCTTTTTGGACAACAAACCGTGAAACAGGATTTTTACATCAGTCATTATTCCCTTCTCCACCTCCAGCTCAAAAAGTCAACGTCTGAAATGTTTTTTGTTGAAAAGAAGACAGCGTTGGGAGAGAAAAGAGTCGACAGGAGGAAGGCAGCATAGATCTTTGGCAGACTGGTTGTACTTGGCACAAGAGAGCTCCCATTGGCACCATCTTCCCAGAAAATCTCAAATAGATTATTTCTCCTGGTAGTCCAAAAAAAGGCTTTCTGTGGGGTCATGCACGAAGTAAGAAATGCAACACTACATCCAGAGACCTGCTTCACTGGAACAGGCAAGAGGTTCCAGTGAAAACCACCCATCTTGCTCCTAAAAGTCACCTAAACCTAGGTACAGTACTAAGAGGAGGTGAGAAAACTAGAGGCAGGCATCTAGGACAAAAAGGCTGATCCAAAAACTCAGCTGCTTTCTTCTGGGATCGCGGTGTCCATCTGTCCCCTTGCCACAGGGGAACTCAGCCTGCAAAAAGAGACCTTGTTTGTCCACTGAAACGTGGAACCTGAATTATTCCAACAAGCAAGAATCCAAAAGAAGAATAAGTCACGGAAACAAAGCACGTTCTCTACGGGTATGACCCCCCAGGACCAAGAGAATAGCTATGCTCTGGATGCATCTCATCCCTCCTCACTTTCATGTTGCCTTTTTTCCTTCAGAGAGGCAGGTTTCAGCTTTTCTTGCATGTTCAAGACTCAACAAGCTTGGACAAAATTTGTAGAGATAATTACAGTGTTTTGCTATTAAATTTTTTTGCTTGAAGTCAAGCAACTTACTACCCTGGCCCTCCCATCTGCATCTTTCGCTCAGAAAGTTTAAGAGCTCTAACTACTGGTCACTGGTTGTCCACATAAAATATTAACCAGCACAGTCACTTCAGAGTCACTTCCAAACTTGAAGACAGTGTCAGTACTGTGGTCTGAATGTTTTATATATTATTACACTTCTTACTCTTCTCTAGGGAAGTCATCATCATCTTTGTTTTATGGAGAATAAAACCACACGGGTCAAGCAGGGAGTGGGACCAGCAGAGCTGAAGGTAGAACCAGTCCCAGTTTACACCCGTGCTCATCCAGTAAGAAACATTAGAGAGACCTTAACAGAAATCTACAACTTGGACACACAGAAGCCTCCTGAAATTACTGATTGCGGGAACCGTCCCCCTCCAGTAACCCACTACAGACTGGTGCATTCACCCACAAACAATCCCTCTCCACTTCTAAGGGGGGGCAGAGAAAAGCTCTGAAACCATCATCTCAATTACTGAGCGGGGAAGGATTAACCACCACCAAAGACTTTGCAGATATTTATTCTCCAAATCCACAAGAGGAGAGAAGCAGAGGGAAAAGCTCCTCTGAGAGTTATGTACACAGACGGCAAGTCTAATGCTTACACAGTCTTAATTTTTTTAATTTTTCAACTCCTAACTACAATTATCTTCATGAATTATAGACATAATATCTGAGAGATGCAGGCAGTAATTAATGCACGTCTGCCTTTCTGACTAGCTCCTTCTGCTGGGTCAGGGAGAGTTATTGAAATTCAGGAAGGAAATCTTCAATCTTCTGGAAGTTTTAAAGAAACGTACCAAGACACAATTTAATAAAGCAATAATATTTCTCTTAAATAATTAACTAGGCTTTGACATTCACTAATATTGCTGAGGCCCAGCTCTTACTTTTGCAATAATGCTGGAACAAGCACACTCAGGGATGAGATCCACTGCAGGTCCAAAATGTACTATGGCAAAATTGCTTCAAATACTCTTTACCCTGGATTTCTTTGCACACACACAGCCACCTTCACTCTTTTTTTCCTTAAAATTCTCACTGAGACCCTTAACAGAAGCCATACCATGCAGCACTTGCATAACTCTTCTCATTTTGCCCTACTGACATCTGTCTCCAGGTACAAGCGCTCAACTCTCCCCAAGCTGAAGAGAAGCAGCGTTTATCATCCTTTGGGAAAAACCTTGGTTTCAGAGCAGAACCAAAGCACAGTAATAGATGCAATAGACAATTCTAAACCAGACAGAAAGCTATTACTGAAGCAGCATACAGCACTGGATGTTGTTTAAGTGGGCTGTTTCCATCATCTCTCAAAAAGCAGATTCTCCTGCAGCATAAATAGTTTTATTCACATGAAGAATGCACTCACGAGAGCTTAATATACTCCGGTATATTGACAACAATTACCTTAAAGCAAGAATTACTTAGCCAGCCACTGAAAAAAACACCTCATCCTTTGGCACAGACATATCACCTGCTTAAGCAATAAAAAAACCGAACAAGAAAGACAGAACTTTACTTAAACTCAAAATCATAAGGATCTTTCTGATGGCAACCAAATTAAAACACAGCCATGCCACTGAGAATAGACAGAGGGTATTTGGCCAAAAGTGTCAGACTGAACCAAAAGCCTCCCACCTCTGTTGTTCACTTGAACCATATTATCTCTACAGGAAAAATTCCTATCCACTAGAAGCAAAGTCTGAATGGAAACAATGGTCATCCCAGTCTCAGAAACTCACCAGGTACAGTCTGTAAGCATCGATACGTCGAATTGGCCCCCAGCACTTGTCCGTGTCGTTGTACTTCGTGCCATCTCCAACGCTGCATGAATGGTTGCCAATGGCACTGCTGGGAAAGGAGGGAGAAACAAAAGACAGTAATTTACTCTTAGCAGATGTCTCCCCCTCTCCTGCATTGAAGAAAGAAGAATGATCAGAGACCCAAAGTCTCCATTCTTCCTCTTTTCCCTGAAAACCCTTCCTCCTTGTATTTTCTGGGCTGTGTAACAGAGAAAGTCACTGAGCACCATATTTAAAGGCAAATTCTTGAATTGCCTACAGTAATCTACAAGTTTGGTCATTGACTTAGCAAGTTTAGGCCATACAGGTTTTCCATTTCCAAGACATGAGCCCAAATCCAGTCCAGCCCAGATCTGATCAAACCAATCTCTCTCATTATCTGTTTCTTTGAGAAAGGAACTGGTCTCAGTCCAGAGCTAAGCCCATGTAAGGTCACCACTCGCTGGTCACAGGCCGGGTAAGCATCACCCCTCTAAGCTCTTAAAAAGCTAAAATATTGTACAGAATATTGCAATCAAACTACTGAGCAACAAGTCCCAGGTGTGCAAGTGTTGAAGCTGGAAGTACTTGACACCTGAGGACTCACCTGAAATCAGGTCAGCTGCTTTTCAGGCAGGCACTCAGGTGGCGAATACAAAACAACTTCACCTTCCCACCCACAAGCAATGAGCTGTCCTTGAGTCATTTCTCAGCTCTGTTCTTCACAAAGTAGAGCTGATCCCGGTCAGACTTATCACCCCATCAAATCCCCAAGCCTGCTCTCTCCTCTGTTAGCACGCAACCCCGCAGCAGGACACACACTCACCAGGTCACTTGCATGAGAGAGACGGGCACGGCTGCAGCGTAGATGGCCAGGTCTCCATAGAGGTAGATTATTATGCAGAAATAGAAGAGGTTGACACCCACTGCAGGAAAAGGAAATATTGTACAGTGACAGCAGAGTACACAGGGACTCTTGAACTCTGCACTTCAAACACAACAAAGCTTTTTCAAAGTCTTAAAAATAAATCACCATTTGCCTCCATAGTTTACTTCTTTCTGCAGCAAACTCCACCCAGGGGTCGCAGCAGCAGCCACAGGCAAACAGGTCCCTGATGCCGACAGACTGGCTGTGAGCACAGCGTGACAAACAGTGAAACGAAGAGAAAAGATGCTGTTAGTCTGCCGATCGCAAACCCTCTGCTTGCAAACCTGCGGGACCTTCACGTGGGGGATTTGGCCCTGCGGAGCTCAGGGTCCACAGGGCTGATCAGAGCTGCTTTGGCAGATTCCTCACCATTAGCAACCTGAGCCAAAGTTCCAACCTGCAAAGCTTTAAAACTGTTTCCACAGCCCTCTTAACACCTCACTGCCACAGTCTACGCTGTTGCTGCCCCATACTGTTTTCTTGGGTGGGTTTTCTTTTTTCTTTTTTCTTTTTTTTTTTAAGCTTTCCCTGCCTTCAGCCATGAGATTAAAAAAAATTTAAAAAAACCACCAAAAGTTTGACACAATTTAACTGGGTGCACAGAACAGCTTTACTGGGGTACAATAAGACACTGCTGTGAAGGGCTAAAATCAGCAGGGTTAAAGAAATCTTGATGAGACCCCAGGATTCTTTTCTTCCAGGTAAGTCAGTATAAATCTCACCAAGGAAAAACAAACTGGAACATATTTTAGTTCAGAGACAAGTGAGCTACAAAAAAAAAAAAAAAAAAGCCGCAGATTTGTTTCATTTAGGAAACTGACACTGAAGGAAAACAGCACAAGGAACCTGCCCACACTTTCAAGTTGCGATGCAACCTGATGCTTAATCCTAATGCAGTTTGGGCAAACCAATTAACCTCTCCCAGCCTCGTATGTGACAACTATCAAACAAGGACAGCATTACTGCAGGAATGAGGACTAATATTTCTACGGTGTTTGCATACCCCAAAGTTTTACCATCATACTGCCCCTGGATCTCTGGATGTCAGGAAACATTAATAGGCATTTGCCTTTGTTTAAATAAATTACTGAATATGCTGAGCCTACTTAGCATAAAACATTCCTAAAAAACTTCCCTGCTTCTGTGAAGCAGCACACTGAACTCGTACAGTAGAGTTGTTCCTGCTCTGTCTAAACAGACAAATGGGTGATCTTACAGAAACTGTCAGATCATTTCATATAGTTCCCCCCCTTGTTTTCTTCCTCTGCCAAAGATTTAAGATGGCTTCACAGTTAATGAGTCTCTGCATTGTTCTGAAGATGGCAACAAGCTATCTGCCAGCTTTCTCCAATTCCCCATTAAAAAGCTTTGAGGACTGCAACAAATATCTGACGGAGAACAGAAGCTGCAAGGCACACTAAGCACAGGACTAGACACATTCAGATACAGATTCTGTTTTGGGGATCTCAGGCCCCAGCTGCCCCCCACACACAAAAGGCTGACACAAGCAGCAGAGCCCCAGCAGCACCACCAGCACACGCTATACCCCAGTTCCAGTCCCAGCTTCTCCGTGGGCAGTCCAGGTGTCACTCCCAAACTCATCCTCACCTTTAGCATCAACTGATGCTAAAGGAAGACTTCAGCATCAGTTCTTTTATAAACTGCTGCTGACCCTCCCTGATCAATACTTTCATTACTGGACTCAAAACGGGGAAAAAAAAAATTAAAAAATCAATGACTTCCTGTGGGGAAACAGCATGATAGATGTGCCTAGAATCCATTATTGCAATAAATGACTGCTTGGTCCCAGAAGAAAGCACCCAACATTGCAAATTAAAAAAAAAAAAAAAAGGAAAAAGAGCAGATCTTCAGAGCCAGCTCTTTTGAAAGAGCACACAGGCCCTTCACAGCCTAAACCTAAGTCAGCTCCCTTTAAGAGAGCAGGCAGTCTGAAATTGAGATTTATCCCCAGCTTACCTCCCAGGACTGCAGATTCAACTCCTGTCAGATTGTTGAAAATAAAAATCAGTCAAGAGAAAGGAGCAGAGAACTCGCTAGAAATCAGAGGCTTTGAGCTCTCTTGCAAAGCTTTCACCAGCCTTCCCTCTGGAGGCTGTAGAGCCCTCAGACACTTTGGGTTTGGATCTGGGCTTTGTACATCGTGAGCAAAAACCCACCCAGACATTTCCCAGCTGTGACGCTACAGAGGTTGGTGCTTGGAGCCCAGACTTCCCAAGCACGGCCCAGTTTCTCGGCACCAGGCAGTAGCAACTGGTCACTGCCCTTACGAAAGGCCTTGAGAAGGAAACACCTCAGCCAGAATCTGCAGAGGGAGGTACCTGACTTATCTCTTCTCCCCAACAGCTCAGCAGACCAGAGGGTGTCTCTGAGCCAGGAGTCAACAGCACAGGGATGGAGCCTCACTGCTGAGCACAGAGGAAGGGAAAGCAGCAAACGGGTTCCAGCTGCCCCAGAACCTTCGCTGTCTGTACCTCGCCTCATCTGGAAGTCACAAGTTGTTTCAAGCTACGGTCTGCAGCTTTTCCAGCAGAGATTCAGCCCTTTGCATTGGGCTGAGTAGGTCCCAGGGGGGATCCCTAACACAGAAATCAGATAACACTGGCTAAAGCAACATTAAGAAGATGGATTAAGATTTAGAACGTTAAGCAGTTTATATCACTTCGCCTCGAAGTGTCCATCAGTGCCTGACAGGAGAGAGGACGTGTATTTCCAGCACCCTCTACTGCCCGAGCAGCAGCCCGCAGCAAGGCAGAGAGGTTTGGAAGGCAACTGCCCAGCGCCTGGCTGGCTTTGGGGGTTGTTACGGTCTTCCCCTATGAAGCACATGCAAATAATGGGCCTTCCGGAGTTTGTTTGTGGGAGCACTCTGCCTCCTGTGATCCCCCTCCACAGCCAAATCCCCAGCAACACTGCTAAGCCCTGTTAGACGGTGCTTGCTCTCAAAGCACTCCCCAAATATTACTCTCCAGAGGATGACTGAGACAGGGAAGTGTTCAGTATTTCTTTACAAGCAAGAAAACTTGCCCAGAGTCAGAGCAACCCACTGCTAGGAACAAGATGACTATGGGTCTCCAACCCACACTCAAGTCACCCTCTTCTTCTCTGACTAGAAAAGTGGCAGTCTGATCCAAGGTGGGTTGTTTTGATAGTCCTAAGTGATTTAAATCTACAAAGGCCCAGAAGACGCACACAGGGAAATTAAAAAGCTTTTTCAATTGGACTTTAAAATCGGCAATAATATAGTTCAAAGAATTTTCACTCCTTAAGCCCAGCTGTCCTTCAGAAGCAACAGTCTTACACTGGCATAAAGCTGATGTAATGTAGTGGAAAAAGCCAGCCCATTGCGTCTTTGTAAGGTGGCCAGTGAACAAGAGAAAATGTGACTTTACACAAGAAATAGGGCCTGACAGGCTCAAAACTGCACAGCCATGGTATCTGATGATTTTCTGGCTCTGCACAGCATTTCAAATGTACTGCTTTACAAGTCCCAGAATACCTAACATAGTAGCTTGCATTTCTGTTACATGCAGCAATAGATATGGCTTTATTGCAGTGTGGTTACAAGTTTGTTTTCTGGCATACAAGTGACATTTAAAAGCAAAAAGACATCTGTCTATCATATGCACACCAGTTCAGCAGTTCATGTCCCAGTAGCTCTCTTGGTGATTCCCCAGACACACACAATTTTAAAAAGCTCTCCCCAGAAGTCTGTCTCCTTCATACTCATACTTACAGGATTCAGGGAAGCCCAAATTATTCTCAAATGCTACAAATGCTACAATGCTACAACCAAGATGGAACTCGTGAACACTACAGCTGGGCCCTGCTGCTTTAGACAGCAGAGATCACACAGGACAGACGCAGTTCTGGGTTAAGCGAAGGACAGTCAGAAAAGACACCAACTTACACTTCCCTGTCTCAAGAAACTGGGCCCATAAATACTCACTCTACTTTGTAGAAAAACCACAAGGGGGGATGATTACAGTCCATAGAGAGGAGGAACGACACTTTTGGGTGGAATCACAAACTCAGGATGCAAACCCACATGGAAAAGCATGCAAACTTAAGGAAAAGCCATACACACAATGCACAGGAGGACCTGAAGGGTCTTTTAAAAAAGTGACTCACCTTTGTTGAAGAACATGGAAGCCATCTGGCCCATTTCCACTCTCTCAGTGATTTCAAAGATATTGGGTGAGCCACGTCTCTCTGCAAGTTGAGAACAAGGAGCGTTACAACCAGTCATTCCAGTAAACCCAGAGGCCAGACTATCTGAAGACACTGAAAAAGCTCTATCGACAGTTTGAAGGACAGTATGTATGACTCCACAGCTGCAGAGTCACTGGTCCAATTACTCGGCTGAATTAAGTTTAAAAGTGTTTTCAAAGTAAGATGTTCTCATCTTAGTGACCTAGAAGGAAAAGATCTTTATCAAACTGCTGGTGGTGAATTGAATTCTCAATGAGTCTTATCTTACAAGTGCTGCGGACAGTGGGATGTGAGCATGTGGAATTAAGGGTAAAATGGACAGAAGAGTCCTGCTCCACTTGCAGGAGCCCATTGGGACACTGCACAGAAGAGGTCTTGGATAGAGCAAAAGCATGAACTGGGTACTTACGAACTGACAGGATGGGCCGTGTCTCTGCTCGCTCGTAGCCATCTTGGAGGAGAACATCGCTGTCAGATACTCCAGAGGAAGAATCCTCATCCTCATCATCCTCCTGGAAGAACAGACAAGAGCACTGCTGAGATGCCTGCTACAGGCTGTAGCACCACCAGTGTCACTGTCTCACATTTTCAAAGGAAGGTCCCAAACAGGGATGGGCAGGATGTGCAAGCAGAGGCATTTGCAGGGAACCTGTGGGCCAGGGTTGGGATGCTGTGGAGAGCAGAAAAGGGCACGACTAGAACAGGCTGAACCAAATGACAGGCTCTGCTGTCTAAGTCATACACACAGCCACAGTGTCCAATTTGTATAGTGATATGCGGTTCGAGGTTAGAAAATTCCAGCAGATCTGCAGGGTTGCAGAACTGGTAGGGAAAAAAAAATCCAAACATACCTAGTCTTAGCTAGTCAGAGCAGACAGGCCTAGCTCACAGCTCCAACCCACTTAGAGGCAGGGATCTAAATCAGTGCAAACAATTATGCCTTGCAGTGATCCAGAAAAGCCACTAAAGCCAGGATCCAAAAAGCCACAAGTAAATTTTACAGCAAGGACATACTTCAGAGCTGTCCACTCCCTGGGATACAGCCTGAGTGGCAGCAAGGACATTCCAGCCTGTCCCAGTTAAACGACCTGAGATCAGCAAGGATTTATAGACCTCAGCACACTCCAAACAGCACCAGTATATTGGCTGCCACCTCTCCGCATTCACTGAGCAGTGCTTCTGGGCAAGGAGAGCGCAATCAGTAAGAAATGTGAACAGCACAAGAGATTTTTCAAAGCAGGAGCAGAAAATCCTGTCTTTAATGAGCAACCCTGCAGGGTACTAATAGCCATATTTTATATGGCAAAGGTAAGTACAGTAGGAATTTATTCCTTTAGAGTTACTAACAAGGCAAGGCAACGATGCAGAGGAATCTCAGCCAAGTCCTATGGGATAAAACAGAAAATGGAAAATTAAACCACACACAAACCTTGCGTTTTTCCATCCTCTTCCATCGCAGCTGGGCATTTGCAGCAGCCATAGCTTCCACCACAAAGGTCGTAGTCATATAGCTAGAGACAAATTCAATTGATATCAATAACAGTCAAGAACTGTCACTGGACAGACATGGAGAATTATTCCCACCTGTTTGTACAAGGAAACAATCCAAAATAACCCTCTCACCAACTCCTCACACATGCTGCCTTTTTGGTTGTGTTTCACATCAGTTTGCTGCTCCCTTTTGTCCTTGAGACTAAGGTGTTCAAGCAGACCACACAACACAGTAAAACATACCTAAAGTTTCTTCTTATATCTGAAGGCATGTTATCTGGAAGGCAGCTTCCTAGTGCTGGCTGAAGAAGGGAAGACAACTTAGTTACAAAGCTTCCTTCCTCTTTTTAGGGCCTAGGACTAACGCAGATCTATTGTGAAGTTTATCTGTTAGGGGCTGTGGCAAAGGTACTGTGGTCCCTCAAAAAAAAAAAATCTTACAAATGGCATCAAAAGCAAAGCAGTGATACAAGACCCAGGAGCAGATCACACGTGCATGCAAATACACTCAGCTAGAGGCCAAGGAAAAGCTCTCCAGGAAGATGGCAAGAGCCATTGATGGAAGGAATAGCATTATCTCAACTACAAATAGGACTATAATAAAAAATAATTTAAAAACGAGGATAAGCACTGGAACAAAAGCAACACGGACGCGCAGCTCCCAAGGTGTGCAGACCTCTGAGCTGCCTTTTCTCAGTTTAATCTGGTGCAGTTTTGGTATGCAGGTTTGGAGGCCTGTGCTCTACTGCTGACCTTGAAGGATTGTCTGCTGGTGTTGAGTTTCATACACTGAATTTACACTTTTAAACTAATGGATCTAAAAGGAATTGCTTCCAAAGCTCACAGTTACTGCAGCTCCCACAGTTTATATTTTATAAAGCTTTTGCAGCACACAGCTTCCAGGTGGGGAACTCACAAGCATTACTACAGCCAGTACTGACTGTACAGCACCTCTACAGAGCAGCCCCTAACACAGCCAAAAAGCACTGACTCCAAATCCCAGACAGAGCTGGTTACCGACAAGACAGGAACTCCTAAATTCCATTCTTACTAATGGCAGAAGGGGATTTTGTTTTATTTTCTTTTAAAACCAAGCGAGAATCAAGCAGGCATTTGCAGCCCATCAGAAGACGGTAAATCTATTAATAACTCCTGAGACATCAGTGCTGTATCAACAGCCTTCAGCTCCACCTGCTGCTCCAGCAGGCAGACGGCTGGGCATTGTGAGCCAGCAGGAAAATCATGCGACCAGCTCCAAGGTCTCAAGCAGCAAAGGTGTGTGGGGGAATTAGACGGGCCCAGCCATACAATAATTTGTTTTCCTGACACTCTCAAAGCTGCCCAGAGCGTTGCCAGAAGCCAAGAGAAAACTAACACAACAGGTCGGCATCACATCTGCACATCAGAGCACAGAGAAATGACCCTGTGTCAACCAGGGCCTCGTTCGTGTTTGGGAAATGGATCCACGGCACAGGCAAGTGTGGGATGCGCCCACGGGGAGCACATTGTCAAAAAAGGAAGCTGGGAGAAAGGTCCCAGGAGACTGTGGACTGGAGAAAAAGTCTTCCCCATAATGGGATGTAGGACTGTATCGCTACTGGTCAGAAAACGCATCCCTCCAAACGAGGTCCACGGGCAACACAGCCGCAGAGACCAATGCTCGAGCAGCAGAGGGACACGATCACACAGAAAAGCAGCAAAAGCATTTGCACTGTCCTTCCAGCTCCCCCCAACCGAACCCCCCAATCCCCTCAGACTCATTCTCACATCCTACCTCATAAACCCCAGGAACATGAGGAGGACAAGGCTGACAAGCCACCCAGCTGTCGCAAAGGCCTTCGGCATGGTGAGGGCTCCTGTCCCCACAATGAGGTTGAACATGTAAACCAGACCAACCTGCAATCAGACACAAAATCCAGCGTGAGAGTTTGCAGCCAGGCCAGAGATCACACGAGACACCTCATACACACCCTGATTTAACTGGAGAGCGCAATCTTTGCGCAAGTAGGGTGGGAGTGAGCCCGTGCTAGAAATAAATATAGGAGGGGACTGATTAAAAAAAAAAAAGCGAGTGTCAGCACATTTCTGGAGAAACTGATATTCCCTTCCATTTTTCTAATGTGGGGGGTTTTTTTTGTCCTTCTAACTTCTAGAAGCACGTGAGCTTCTTGTTTATTTGTTTGTTTGCAATCCACTGTCTTCCACCAGAAGGGTCTGCACTGTGGGTTGGAGTCGCTCTTCATTTTCTGACCTGAACTTAAGGAGTTATGACTACATACGTAACTTCGGAATCCCTTGTTCTTCTTTATTGTTAGTCAAGCTGGAAATGACCAAAGAGAATTCTAATTCAAAGCCTCCTTGCCATTTTACCAGCAGATAAGCACATTCTGAAAAAGGGTTTTTACTTCTAGAAGGGAAAGGATTTTATCCTCTCTCCAAAGAGTATTTTTCTGCCCAAAAAGGTAACTGTGCACCTGGACACAACCCCTCCAGACTATAAATTTAGCTGAACTCAAGATTAAAAATTGCCCCAAAGTATTTATTTTTTTTTTTATATATATGTCAGAGTCTCTCCAGAGGACAGCCAGTAAAGAACTGTGTCTGAGTACACTTTTCTGAGTGTGGAGCAACTGATATCAGGAGAACTATTCCCCACAGGCCCTGCAAACACTCCTGCCCTACATTCACTGACACAGGTGCAGCAAATTCATCTTTTGATGGGTCTCCCAGAAGGACGGAAAAAAAAAAAAAATCGGCCATTGCAGTTTGCAAGAAAGCTCTTTTCATGCAGAGCTGCCATTTCCCAAGCACAGCTCAAGTGCCCAGGGCTGTGACTCACTCTCAGTGAAGGGCTCTTGAAAAAACACCTCAGGTGGTTTTCTTTGACTTTGGTCAAGTGGAGCGAGATGAGAACAGTGTGGGTGTATTCTGTCTGGCTAGACATCTTCAGGGAACGAGGAGAGAGCTCTAGCCTTTGAGATTAGACTCTTGGAAATTCATGCAACACTCACATAACAACATAAGGACAGGTGACAATAGTCCTTTAGGGTCCAGACATCCTAGTTACTGCCTTGTTCTCTATTTTCTAGTTGTGACCTATTTCTGCAGCCTAAGATCCAGTTCTTCTAAATTCAACCATTAACACAGGGATGAAAGTTTTAAAGCACTTGAAAGCCAACACCAGATTTCAGGACCGGTTCTATATTTACTGGTGAGCTCACTTCAGACAAAAATGTGTATGCAAAGCGCTGTTTATAAAAGCTGACGCTAAATGAACACTTGTGGCTATGAAAACCAGTATTTCTAGTAACGTGGTAAAACCGTAATTGGCTCTGCAGTTTCACAGGACACCACATTACACGGAAGAAACACCTTGATTACCGGTTGTAAGTGAAGTGGTTTAAAACAAATTAGTACAACAATTACAAATAAGTAAACTTTAAGAAATTCAGAGAAAAATATTACATAAAGCGAAAAAACAGAAGCAAAGCAGGATAGTTTCCACGTCACAGCCACCCTGTTTATGCTAGCTTCATGTGACAATTTGGGTTGATGAAAACATTAATAAAATATAAAGAAAGTGGGCAGAAGGACACAAGAGCTGGCATGGGGCATGGAACTATTTTTAACACTTTTAGAACTACACCTTAAGCAAACATCATCCCTGTACAGTGCATAAAGGGATCTGTGATGTAAAAAAAAAAAAACCCCACAAGTACTAAACATTTTTAAGTTTCCTTTGACCTCCATCACATCTTGACACCCTGAAGTTATGTCTGTGGGGAAGCAGGAAATGAAAACACCATGTTGAGAGAAGATGATTTTGAAAAGACTCCTGATCAAACCCACAAACAGCAGTACTTACGTAGGGAGAGTAGAGCTCTCCGGTATCCGTAATGCCACCAGCCATGCTGATGATGGCAGGGAGGCTCGGAGCAAAGCGAGGAGCGTGTTTTCAGGAGGGTGTTTTCAAATTCTGTTGCTTTTAACCTAGGGAAACATCATCAAGTTGTGTTAGCTTTGTTGGAAAGAGGAGGAACTCATGAGTCAGCTTTTACACATCAGTCTCCTGACATCCGAACAAAAGAGGATTTCAGCAAGATCTTGCCCTTTAGACAGTTTTACCCCACTCAGCAGCAACACTTGGTCCAATACTCGCACAAAAAAGTTCTCGCACCCATTAAACTAGTTTGAAAGTAACCAAAAGGCCTGGCCTTTTCACAGCACAAGAAGACCAACCTTCACCTTCCCCAAACAGCCGGAGCGGCCGTTTCGGAGACTAAAACCTCAAGATGAAGAAATGCTGCCTTGAGGGTGATCTCACACACGCAGCCACTGCTCTTAGACAGCACGTGCCTCCCGCAAACCGAAGCAGGAATAAACCAGCCTGCAGTTTACCCTCAAAATCTCAAAGAAATAAGCAGACAAATGAAAATACGGGACCCATGAAAAAGTTTTGTTACATGTACCAAGGTTTCCAAAGCAGAAGTAATTGGGGAAGTTCACATTGTCTTAGGAAACTACAGGGGAGAGGGAGACCGAACTTTTTCTGAGAGGTTGCAGAGTCAATAAATAATTGGGTGTAGCTGAATTGTTTAAGAGCTTTAACAAACCCCTCATAGCCCAATAGACGCTCCTCTTGAGCCACATCAACCAGGACAAACCATCAGCACAAACCTCACTACTAAAAACCCAAAGGGTTTGTAAGCTTCGACACACACTGGGTGACACAAACCGGTCGGGCAGCACCACTCACTGTGCTCACAACCAGAGCAGCCTCAGAAGAATCACACAGAATCACAGAATGTCAGGGATCGGAAGGGACCTCGAAAGCTCATCCAGTGCAATCCCCCTGGAGCAGGAACACCCAGCTGAGGTTACACAGGAAGGTNATTTATAAACATTAATGAGGTCGCCCCTCAGTCTCCTCTTCTCCAGACCCAACTCCCTCAGCCTTTCAAGAAGAGGCCAAACATCGTATTTTATAACAGCCCTCTCCTCAGCAGCCAGGCTGAACAGACCAAGGGGAGGCAGCGACACTGACGGAGCACGGGACGCGACCGGGAGCCCCTTGAGGCCTCCAGAGCCCCCCGGCTCTGCCACGTCCCGCCCCACAGAAACCGCCGAGAGCCGCCCGCGGCCTCTCCCACTGCTCCAGCTCCCGCCGCCCCGCACCGGGCCCCCTCCAGGCCTCACCCTCACCCCCACCCCGGTCCGGGCCCCGCAGGCCTCCCGGACCCTCCCCCTCCCGGACCCGCTCCCTCACCGGCGGCGCTCGCCGCGGCCCCGCCCTCTCCCTCAACGCGGGGCCGCTCACGGCGCATGCGCTGCCCGCCGAGGGTGGGAGGGGGCACCCTCTTCCGCGCACGTGACCGGCTCCCCTAAGGGGGCGGGGCGAGGGTGGGGGTGAAGGCGCCGAGCACGATTGGGTGTCGGAGGTGAAAGGGGCGGGGCGATGGGCGGGGGGGAGGTGGGTGTGGCTTTGCTCATGCGCGGAGGGCGGTGCGGCAGGTAGGCGGGTCCTTCCGCTCCCGGATCTCCCCTGAGACCGCGGGGCTCCCCCGGCCCATTCCCTTAGGTCTTGGGGCTCCCCTCAGCTTCCTCTCCCCCGGGTCCAGATCTCCCCTCAGTGCCCGGATCACCCCGAGGCCCGCGGTGCGTCGGCGCAGGGCGGCTGCACCGCCACGTGGATCGTGAAGTGGCTCCTGTGAGGGCAGAGCCCCAGGGATCGGAGGCACCGATGCGGCCCTGCCCTGGGGTGGGGGGAGCAGGGGGGTGCAGGAAGGTGCTGTGTGGGGGATTGGTGTGAGCTGGGGTCTGTCCTCACAGTGAGAGTGACCATCACTGGCTCCCGAAGGGCTCCAGGAGCTGCCGGCCCACCCCTCGGCCTCGCTGGACACACAGAGTTGGGTGTTGGGTCTCTCGGAGTGCAGAGGCCATGAAGATTAATCAGAACACGGTGCTGCAAGGACAGAGGGTGACCCTGGTGCCGTACACATCTGCACATGTGCCCCGGTACGTGGCTTCTGTCCTTTGAAACTCCTGGGAGGTCTGATTTCACTTTTCAAAGGGACTGTGGTATTGAGAAATGGCGCTGGCCTGAGAGCTGCAGGGCTCTCTTTCCCCTGGGAGCCATACAGCAGAAAGAGCACTCGCAGGAAAGCCACTGGTTTTGCCCTCTCTTTGCCTCGCTCTTGGCCAGGTCTGGTGGCAGAGAGAACATCTGTGTACCCAGGGAAAGGGAAACACCTGGCTGTGAGTGAACCACCAGCAGTGCTCTTGTTCATTGTCTTTCCGTAATGACAGTGGAAGAGCAAAACTTCAAGGTGTAAACCCAGATGGATGTTTGATAAATTAGAAGGCGGCGTGCAGGCAGTTTGTAAAGTCCTGGCCTGGGCGTCTGTAGTCTCAGCACAAAAATACCAATATTAGACTTCTTGTCAGCATCCAGGAGATGCTGTATCCATCTCAGTTGGGATGAACTGGAACTTGATGCTCAGTAGTTTTAAAAATATCAAGTTTCCATCGGGCGCCCTTCAGACAAAGCCATAGGATGGACAAACTTGCTAAATTTCCACGGAGAACACAAATTCCTGTCTTAGATAAGGGAAAGAAACTTGTGGATACTCTTTAAGTTGCTATGAATACCAGGCTAGTGTTTCCCAGACTGTTTTCTGGCAGCCTGATCCCTGGAGCGCTTGCAGAAATCAGTCCGCGATGCTGCGGCTCAGGCAGTGACCTGGTTGCGGGTCCCGTTGTCAGGTACCATGAGTGGATGCGGTCGGAGGAGCTGCAGCGCCTGACGGCCTCGGAACCGCTCAGCCTGGAGCAGGAGTATGAGATGCAGCGCAGCTGGCGGGACGACGCAGACAGTGAGGAGGATCCTAAACATTTTCCAAGGGTGGGTGGGAGGCGTGAACAGGTCCCTTCTGTCCTGTAAAGGACCCACAGTGGGCTGAGAATGCCCAGTTAATGGTTCTTGCTGAAACAGAGATGTGAGACCTCCTGCAGCAGGAGCTTCAAACTGGCTTTCTTTTTATAGCTGCGATATGCTCAGGGAAGCAGAGAATGTCCAGAGCTGTTGGTGCCCTTTTTGTGCCGTTTATCAAAGGTCACAATGATTTACTTCCTGCAGTGTTTCCTGCTGAGCTGTTGCAACACAATCAACACTCCCCAGGCCTGATCATCCTAAAAAGGTGGAAGGGGGTTGTATTTTTCCTTGAGAAATCAAATGACTTTATAATTACCTGGCTGAGGTGTGTTGACTGAATTGGTTCCCTGGCTCTCCTGCAGGTCATGAATCACTGCCCATAAAAGCCTGGTAGGAATATAGTGAGCTGCAAAATACTGAGGCTGGCAAAGGCCTCAGCCTGGAACATTTGTCATAACTGGCATTAAAAGCCTTACTAAAAACAAAAATAATGTGGACTAGGTGAATCACTAGGTCTCAGTCTCTTTTGCACCAAACGATTCTTTGCCCAAACTTGCTGAAGGGTGAGACAAGGCAGGGAGACCTCAGCCATGGGGTATAAGTTTTCCTGCTCCTTAAATGGGCTGTTCGTAGTCTGGGTGTCTATGTCACCTTCACAATGTTTTTTTTTAGAATATTTCTTATTTCTAGGGCTGGGAGCAGGAAGGCTTGGTGTGGGAGGCCAAATCATTAGCTCTTCTTCACTGTTAACATGTGGAAACTCTTGTTCCTCTGTCCACTGCATGCTTTTAATTTCATCCTTCTGTAACTTGTGGATAATTCTCCATGTGCCCTGAAAATGCTGCTACAGTTTTGTTTTCCCCAGAGTGCACCTTCATCGTGCTGGACACGGCGCGGTGGGCCGGGCAGGAGCGTGCGGATGAGGATTGTATGGTGGGGGACGTCAACCTCTTCCTCACCGATGTTGAGGATCCCACCTTGGGCGAGATCGAAATTATGATTGCAGGTCACGTTCTGCTTCCGAGCTTGGGCGTTTGTCACTGAAACCAGCTGCAGACAGATGTTACGTACAGCAGCTTTTTATTCTCCTTGCTTTACCATGGCTGTTCAGTCCCGATTGGCATCATTTGCTGGTCTGGGTCACTGTCTTCTCTGAAAAGTACCCGATGTGGCTGATTTGTCACTCAAAACTGGATGCTGACTTGTGTGTCTCTCTCTTTCAGAGCCCAGCTACCGCGGCAGAGGCTTTGGCAAGGAGGCAACGCTGATGATGATGTCCTATGGTAAGAGTGGCTCCGTGCAAGGGGGATGTGATCTCAAAGCAAATATTCCCAGTGATGACACAAGGGTAGTAAGGGATCCATCTGCCCCAGAAGCTGGAGTCCTGTGTTTTCATAGATGTGGCAGCCAAGTAGGTTTAGAAACATTTATCTTTCTGGTTCCTTTTGCAGGGGTGAGAAACCTGGGGATCACCAAATTTGAAGCTAAGATTGGTCAGGAAAATGAAACCAGTATCTGCATGTTCAAAAAGCTTCATTTTAAGGAGGTACAGTAGCAGCCCCCAGAGAACACAAGCAGCGTTTACCCTGTGACCAGGACTGAGCTGTTTTTCCTCTGTATGATACAGGTTGCTGTGAACAGCGTTTTCCAAGAGGTGACGCTGAGGCTGGATGTCGGTGACCAGGAGAGACGGTGGCTCCTGGAGCAGACAAACCACGTGGAGGAGAAGAGCTACGTGGAACCAAAGCTGCCAGCTGGGACGCTGGAGACCTGACAGCGCAGCCAGACACAGGCCTGGCTCCCAGGGAGGAGCTGGACACCACCACGAGGTCTGGGTGTGGGGAACACCAGTGAGCCAAGGCTACACTTGACTGTTTTGGTCCTTCTCCTTCGGTTACTTTGTCATCTCATCAACTTTGCACCTTGTTGCACCAGCCAGGAATTACTGCCTGAAATTTGGACCTGGAGAAGAGCCACAAATTCACAGGCTTGACGAGGAATGACTAGAACCTTCACGTGCTATTCCAGCAGAGCCTGAAATTGCCAGCAGTTAATTGATTCCTGGTGCCACCAGTTTCTGGACAGGCAGCACCACTATTGTTTCTTCCACTGCCCGTTGAGCAGGATTCATCTGTTCAACAGAGACAGTCTCGGTGCAGCAGTAGCTCAGTCTGTTTTCTCTTGAATAAAAAAAGAAAATGACAAAAATCGGAGGTTTCCCTAGAGCCATCTCGGAGCAGCGGGGCTTGGCTGCTTGTTTTGGCTGCTGAAAGGGTGGTTGGAAGTTGTGAAGGACAGCAGAGACTCGTCGAACCCTGTTTTTTGGGGTGTGGTGGGTTGCAGGGAGGCACTGCTGGGTCCTGAAAGAGAGAGGCCCAGAGGTGGGCGAGCACAACCAAAGGGCGAATTAACAGGAAGAAAATTACTGATATCAGTTGGCCGAGGCTAGAGCAGGGCCTTGTCACCTTGGTGGCGTAACGGGGAGCACTGGCAGCTGCCAAGACAAAACCTTGCTGAGTTTTGGGGAAAGCTCTGGACCTGGAAACTTCAGGCCATCGGTGGAGGGATATTGCACTTCATTTTCCCAGGATGAGAGCCAGGAGGAGAACACAGCTGAAAGGAAACACAATATCCATCCCTCTTCTTCAGGGAGCTCAGGACTTGCTCTGCCGAGCCTGGTGGCTCCGTCTGCTGCTTTCCAGTAAGATAAATGTGGGGAAAAAACTCTCTCTTACTGGGGGCAGATACATTTAGGGCAGGAGTTGGCCAGCCAGCCTCTGCAGTGATGTATTTGAGATCTGAGGCTGGAGAAGAGGCACTTGCCTGACTCCCGGTGGACAGACCGCTCAGCGCAGTTATTGAGCGGGACCTTTCCTGCTCTGCACAGCAGGGAAGCTTGCTTAGAGAGGACAGAAGGTAAAGAGGATAACTGACGCTCTTGTGTGTTTTGCCACTGCAATAGCAGCCATAGAGGCTAATTCTAGACCAGAAATTATTTGTTCCAATTACAAAGGGTCAGGTAATAGCTTTTAGACTTGCCCAGGGATGTTTTTGTTGGAGACTGCGGAATTTTTAGCGTTGTTGTGCCTGTATTTTTAGGGCCTGGGGGTTTTAGTTTTCCAATTTTAGTTAATTTAATTACATCGTTCCTGTGGCTAATATTAAAACCAAGCGTGGGAAGAGTGTATGGTGGTATTTTAAACAAGTGTTTAGTGTGGAAATAGTTGTAGCAAGAGCTTTGTGCAGTAATAAAGTGAAGATTGGCTCTGCTTCCAGCTGCGATTACCCTGACTAGGGCTACTAATCCTCATGCTCCTCGTCACCTGCTGCAGGCAGGAATGGATTCTGTCCCCCAAAATGGGATTTGCAGAACCTGGGGGTGAACTGCTGGCTCTGCACTCCTGCTGCGGAGCCTTTCATCCCTCTGCCAGCAGGACAGATGCTGCTGGGGTGGGATTTGCACCCATAAAAAGTGACCAAGGTGGGAAAAGTCTCTTCCTTCAGCCTTTGCTGCCAGGGCTGGGGGGCGGGCAGAGTCAAACCCTGCTGCTGCAGCTCCCCGTGCCGGGGCGGTTGCTGCGGAGCCGACGAGCACCCCGCTTGGCATCCCCGCTCCCCCGGCAATGCCAGCGCGCTCCCCCCGCCTGCTCGGGCGGCTGGGAAAAGCCTTCGCCCTGGCAACCCAAAACAAAGTTGGGTCTGTCCTGGAGCTTCGGGCCTCCCCAGGCTGGGGGGGTCCTGGCGGGGGAGCCAGTCCCCAGGCTGCTTGTCCAGGCAAAGAGGCAAAAAATGCTGCTGGGACCTGCTGGGTGCCCCCATTCCTGCCCTGTGTGAGCAGCCCCAGCCGGGGCATCGCTCCCCATCCCAGGCAGGGACACCTTGCTTGTCCCAAGGGGCGAGGGTGGGACAGGAGGGGACGGGGGCTCAGCTCTGCTCAGCAGCACCGCCGCAGAAGACACAACTCAAGAGGACGAGGCAGGTTGAAATGGGCTCCCCCAGCCTGCAGCGGGGAGCGACAGCCCGGACATGCCCCACAGATCTGGTGGCACTTTGTCACTTGGGCATCATCTGAGCTGCAGCCACTTGTCTGCTCAGGTGGAGGAGCTTGTGTGGGGGATTGGGGTGCAAAACGCGGGTGTGCGACCGGAGAGGAAGCGAAGTGCCAGAGAGCACAGCCCTGCCTTGTCCCCGGGAAGCCACCATCCCACCGTCCCCACTGCAGTGTGGTGCCACCAGCCCAGCCCCACTGAGCCCCCCCAGCACGGCATGTCCCCCACTCACCGCTGCGGCAGTGGGGCTGAGCTTGGCCACATATAAACTGCCCCACACGGGCTTAAAAATAGCCCTGGACAGGGTGACTGAGACTTGGGGACATCCTGGCCCCCCATGCTGTGGCCCCAGCCCCTTCCAGCACAGGACCATCCCCAACCCCACACCGAAACCCCTCTCTGCCTTGCTTTGCTCCCCAGACTGGGCTGAGACCCATCATTTTAGAGGGACAATAAACCCTTGCCCCATCACCCCCACCTTCCCCCAGCCCTGGATGCAACCCCAGGGCTCAGGCTCACCCCAAACCCCCCAGAGGGCCCGGGGGCAGATTTGGGCTCCCGCAGCAGAACTGCCACCCCCCAACCAGACCAGCAGACACAGATTAGAGCTTCACATCACCCCTTGCGCTCCCCAGGGGATTAGAGCCCTTTAATCACCCTGAGGCATTAACCTGCACTGGGACCAGCCGGTCCCTCCCGGAGCCCCACAGCCTGGCCCCACTGGGTGCTGAGGGGCACCCAAACCAGCCCCACTATCCCTGGTCACGGGCTGCATTACTTACCCATTCCCCCAGCCCTGGCAGCACAATGAGCCCCCAACAAGCCCCCGCGCATCCTCGGGATTTGGAAGGATTTAGCCTTAAACCGGAGACGTGAAGTCAGGAAGGTTTATTCCAGTAAACAGAATTTCTCTTGAGCTGGACAGTACGACAACACCCGATCGCAAAACACAGAAACAAAACATCCACAGGAAGAATTTCCACGAAATACATTTAAAAAAAAAAAAATAAACAGTGTGATTGGAAAACTCTTATTTTGGAAAAAAAAAAAACCCAGAGTCTATTGAGAAGCCTTTAAATTAAACAGTGTTGGATTCAAACCCTGATCAGCTCTGTCTCCGGGAGCGGGTGCAAAGGAGATAATTATTGCTTGCTGTGCTGGCTCCGGACACCCTCTCCTCTCCCAAAATAGCCCTGGGGACAGGGTGCTGGGGGCTCCCCACCATGCCGGGCACCCATGTCCCCCCTCCTTGCACCCAGGGGTGAGGGGACAGGGCCATTGTGGACGGAGCTTGGGGGGGTCAAACACCCCCGGGAGGAATTGTGGTGGGCGGGTAGGTGGGGTTTGCTAAAAGTCGCTAAAAGCCTCAGGTTTTGCTGTTAAAGGGCAATTTGGAAAGGGGGGCTCAAATGGAGATGGGGTTTGGGGTGGAGGAATAATCAGGGAACAGGAGAGATCAGAAGTGTTGGGCATTAGACCCCCCGAATCCCTGAGCCCTCCCAAACCCCTGCTTGTGCCTATAGGGGTGGGCAGGAGGAGAGGAGCATCCCAGGGATGGGCCCATGGGAGGGGGCAGCCCCACAGCACCAATCCCCACTCTCTCTAACCTAAAACCAGTGCCCAGGACCCCGCTGCAGGGATGCTCGCTGCCCACCAAGCCCCATCCCTTGGGTCAGGGTTGCGGGGAGCAGCCCCACATCCCCGTCAGGAGCCCGTGGTGGGGAGGAGGAGGATGAGTGTGAGGTTAGGGGGGCCAGCAGACCCTCTGCCCCCACCCTGGGCCCTTCACAGGTTGCTGAACAGTTCGTTTTTCTTGCTCCAGTCCATCTGGGGTGCCCGCTTGCTGGTGCGCTTCTGGTGCGCCCTCTCCTTGGCCACCGCCAGCGGGATGTCCAGGTCCAGGAGGGAGCCGGGTGCCGAATGACGTTTGTCACCCTCCTGTGCGTCAGGCTGGGGGGCGAGAGGCTGCGTCAGCCCCACCGTGCCACCCCCAGGACAGCCCCACAGTGGGGGCTCAGCCCCAGACCCCGCTTCCCAGCCACCACCTCCCTGGTACCCCCAGCCCTACCTCGCTGTGGGTCTCACTGGAGTTGGGGGACACGGCCAGTGGCCCGGGGCTGGACGGGCTCTCGGACACCGAGTTGGACCGCGGCTCTCCGCCGTTTTCCTGGGGTAACAGAGAGCAGCTGTGAGCAGGGCAGCTCCAGCCCTGGGGTTTGGGAACAGCCCCCAGAGCCTCGAGTCCCACCCGGGGGGGCGCAAAATCTGCCCTCCCCACACATAATCCCCTAGTGGGCTCCAGGCTTATAAATACCTCAGTGTGGCAGGATTAAACCCCAGCCTGACAGCCCTGGCTTTAGTGGGAGGAGGAGGAGGGTGGCTGCAGGGCTGGATGCTGCCTCCCCGCAGCACAAAGACTCCCGCCCTGCAGCCATGAGGATGGAGGAAGAGGAGGAGGAAGGGAGCATCGCAGACGCCTCCATGACCCTCAGCCCCACAGATCACCCCCGTCCTGGGAGGCACCGGCTCCTGGTCCCCAGCCCGGTGGCACCTGCTCTTGTGTGGCAGCCTGGGAGCACCTTGGTGGCATCAGCCACCCATGGGCAGAGGGGACACTTAGATGGACAGGGTCCCTCCCCAGAGATGGGCATAGTTGGGATAAAAAGCAAGATGAGGCTTCTCTTACCTTCCCTATGTCACCATTGGCAACTGGTTCTGGCAAGGGACCTGCAGGGCGAGGACACGGGTGCTGAGTGAGGAGGCGTTTGCTCTGTCCCCTCACTGCGGGGGACAGCAGTGCCCAGCAAGGGCTGCATGTGGCCAGTGCTCACCCAGCACTGCCCAGGTCCCCAGTTTTGTAACCCACCCCTCACAGCCAGCCCTGCAGCACGGGGGGGATGCTGCCGGGCGCCACACGCCAAAGCCAGATGATTGTGCTCGTCCCTGGGTGACAAGACCTTCACCTCCTCTCAAGGACTCCCCCAGCACCCCCGGGTTTGGGGACAAAGTGACATGGAGCCAGCAGAGGTGACATAAAGACCCCTCTCCACAGCACAGCCCCCACCTGCCAGGTGCTCCTCCGAGGGCACCACCTTGCACTTCTTGAAGAACTCATCCGTGAGGACGTCCACCACCAGCAGCCTGGTCTCGTCACCGCCCGCCTTGATGGCGGCCACCACGTCAGCGTGCTGCTTGCCCTCCATGCACACACCGTTCACCTGCAGGCACGGCACCGTGTCACTGCTGGGGCCAGGGGACACCCATCCCTCGGGAGCGCCACGGAGGGGCCGGCTACCAGCCTTGGTACCAGCCCCAGCATGGCCACCCCACAGCCCCCCGCAGGTACCCGGAGCCTCACAGGGATTAGTGGCGAAGCCAGCAAAACCTCATTAAAAGCAGATTTTCCTCTGAGTGATTAGCACGGGATTGTACGGGCAAAGCTGCCAGGGAGCACCCGGCAGGGCATGGACCTGGGGCTGGTGCAGGAGACGGGCAGGACGGGCAGGCACGGAGCCCTCACGGCACGGCCCCCGGAGACACAAAAGCTTCGCCCCAAAAGAGGCGGCAGCCCCACGCCCTGGGGAGCAGCGGGGTTGGTGTTCAGCCGGTCCTTGCCCTCATGGGTCCCCACCCCGGTCACAGCCAGCAACAGGGCTTGGGGCCACGGTGCACCTTGTCCTCGGCCTGCCCCACCCTGGGGACACTCCTGCTTCGGGCAGGGGACAGCACTACTGCCACTTAACCCGCTTAATCCACAGTGCTGTGGGTGCTGCTCCCCATCGCCTGCTCGCACCCCTGGGTGGGGACCGCCAGGGGTCAGGCGGCTGCACCCTGAGTCACCGCTGGCACCGGGGACACCGCGCAAATGGCACCTCCCTCCCAGGCACCGGGATGGAAGGGAGCACCGAGCTTTTCGGAGAGACCCCTCCCGCCCCCGCAAACCTCGATGATGCGGTCCTGTGGGGCCAGCCCCGCTGCCTCGGCCGGTGAGTCGGGGTCGACGGCACGCACGTACTGCCCCGGGCGGTTCTTGTCACTGTGCAGGTTGAAGCCGTAGCCATTGGGACCCTTCTTCATGCGGCACAGCCGGGGCCGCAGCTCCTCCTGCAATGGGGACAGCCATGGGAAAGCTGCTCCCAGACCCCACCAGCACCCAGGGACAGCACCAGGACCACCAGACGCGTGCGTGGGTGGCAGGGACACGATCCTCGGGTGGCCACTTGCACCCACAGACACCTCAAGTCGGGACACAAAACACCCAATGAACCCATGCTAGGTATTTAATCCATCTAGGTAATTAGTAAGGTGCAGGCCATGCTAATTGCAGCAAAACATGTTATTATCTATGTCCCCAGAGCATGCTCTTCCTTTTGGGATCACTATTGCAAATACCACGTGAAAAGCTGAGGAGCAAACAGAGCCCAGGCTGCTGGGAAGCCCCCCCAGCCCATCCCAGCCGGGAAGCCTTTGCTACTGGAGAAGCCTCAGCTGCCAGTGCAGATCCCCCCTCATCACCCCCTTGCAAGCTGCACCCCCCCTCCATGGCAAACCCAGACATGGAATCATGGGACCCCCACACCAGTTGCCAGCACAGTGCCTGCCCCCAGCAGCAATCCCTAGCGAGGGTGGGGACAGAGGAGACCCACAACAAGCCCCAAAAGCAGGCTCTGGCGGAGCCGGGAGGAAGGCAGCACCTCCCTGGTCCCTGCCCTGCGCTCCCGCTGCCCCTGGCAGCACCGCGGGGTTGCTCCACACCGATAGCTCGGGACAAAGCCGCAGGGAGCACCCGGCTGGCAGCGCTGGCAGCGCTCCCGGGCGAGGAGGAGGAGGAGGGAGGACTTTGCTCCCACCCACACCAACAAAGCCCCAGCAGCCCGGGCTCCCCGAGAGACTGGGGCCATGAATCTGGGTGGGTGGAAAGGGGGTAGCCTTGCAGGACAGACAGACACATCAGCACAGGGGGACAGGGCACGGCACCAAGCCCGCAAAGGCAGCTGGTGAAGGCAGGAGAACCAGGTGCCAGGGCAGCCCGGCCGAGCTGTGACCTGGTCCCCCCATCATCCCCCCACCAGCGGCTGGCAGCTCCCCCGCCCAGCGTACCAGCCCACCTTTGCCATCCCCAAACCCATCCTGTCAGCGGGCAGCCACTGTTCTGCCTCCTCGAGGGAAAAAATCTAAATGCACCCGATCCCCCAGCAATCGTATCCTGCCCGTCTCTGGGGTGAGCACGCCATAGCAGAGCATCCCGACAGCCCCAAAGTCCCCCTGGCCAGAGGGACCCGAGGTGAAAGGGTTTGGAGTCAACACCTGGGATGTGGAGAAGCCCCACGCTGCGGGGCTGGGATCTGGGTAGCAGGAGAACGGAAATGCCCCTAATTTCTATAAGCTTTTGCATCCTCTCCTCCGACACCAGCAGCCCTGCTACCGCGCTGGGGCACGGATTAGCTGGCAGAGCCTCCTAACGAGCAATTACAACCTCCGTTGGGGAGGGCGGTGGGGGAAGCTGGACATGGCCCCCAGCATGGGCATCCCTCTCCACTGCACCCAGGGGTGCCGGCAGAGATGCCCACTTGGGATGGGGAGCTCAGCAGCATCACGTCCCTGTTCCTGCTCTGAAAGAGAGCTTGGGGCATCTCCAGACCCTTCTCCTTCCAAGAACCTGCTGGACCACCCCTTCCCAGCACCTTCAGCCACCCAGCAGGACCAGTAGCCCCAGGGATATGGGGACCGCAAATTCACAGTGTGCCAGGACCTGCTCCCCTGCTCCCAGCCCCACAACAGCAACTTCAGGGCAGCTTTTGAAGCCCCAAGTACCAGGAAACTCCCTGCAGCCCTACAAGCAGCGACAGGCCCATCGGCGTCAGCATGCCTGCTTACTCAAACAGAAACACAACGGCTCCGGGGACGCCCAGGCCAGCAAATTCACACGGGTCCCGAAATCTGGCGCACACATTCGGGCTTCATACAAAGGGGATGCAAAGCAGCCTCCTCGCAGCATCCCCGTCACGTCCCGTTTGACTGGAGCTGCTTTTCATGCAGCTGCCTTGAGAGGAAATTTAATTCATTTCCTAATTAGACACCAGCTACCCCCACTGCAGTGCTCCCAAATGGGGGAAATCTACTGTCTGTTACACCCCAAAACCCAGCCCTGGGAGGCTCACCCAGGTTTTACAAGGAGGAATGAGCACTAGTGCCAGGGAGGGCTCTGATTTAGCACTAAATTTGCAAGAGGGAAGCCTGGGGCTGGTAGCAAAAGCCTCGTCCTGGTGAAAGCAGCCGCAGTCCGTGCCAGGGCGCTGGGCTGGCAGCTGCCCGTGCTGCCTTGTGGTTTGCACCGAACTTTCTCAAGACACTCCCCAGCAGCTGAAGCCTCCGGAAGCTCATGCGGGGGGAGGACGAGCTGTCACGTTGTCACACTGGGGACAGTGCCTGCGGCACAGGGCCCCCGGAAACGGCACTGGCCTCGGGGGTGTGAAACTGTCACCTCGCTGGCTCAGCGCTGCAGAGAGGGGTGCAGGGATCAGCTCCTCAGGTGCCTCCAGGGAGGCTCAAAACCTCCACCCCAGCATCGGGGGGTTTGTACTCCCAGGGTTTTACAGGAATGAGAAGGAAGCCCATGATGCCCATGCCCAGCACTGGGAGCCACAGGGGTGTCCGAGCCCACTGGCACAAGGGGGTCCCAACCATGCAGGACCCAGCAGGGTTTGCAGAAAGTTTGGATCCTGCCCGAAAGGTGGGAGACATCAAGCCCCTGCTCAGCCCCAAAAAGGGTGCGGGTGCTGCCAGCCAACAATCCCAGCAGCGTCTCCAGGCTCGTTAAGCAAATAAAGGCAAGTCCAGCCCAATAAAGCAAACAGAACTCTGACACATGCAAACCTGCCACTCTCCACCACAGCGATCCCAGGGGAATCCCACCAACCCTGGGGCTGGGCCGGGGCTGCCGGGGGCGGTGGGGGAACAGGGCTGCAGGCACCGGCTGCCTGCCAGCGGCCAGGGAACAGGCACGCCAGTGTGTTCTCAGTTCACCAGAGAGAAATCCCGCTCTGCCTGCTCCGGCTTGGCTCGGCATCCCGCCCGGCGTCTTCCCACCCTGGGCAGTAGGTGCCCAGCCGTGGTGATGTCTCCAAACCCACTCGCCTTGGCTCTCCTGCCCTGAGCACCAGGCCCTGCCCCAGCCACAAGATTTCCTGCTACCTGTTGAGAAACCATCTGCGGCAATGTCACCCCATGTCACCCACGGTGTCACCCACTTCCTGCTCCCGCACAGAGAGAAACTGCCTGCGGTAGCTCTGCACGGGCTGCGCCCCGAGCCTGACCCCCAAGACTGTGGGGCATCTCCAGCTTGGGCTGCCCCCCAAAACCCGTGGGGCATGTCCAGCTTCCCAGGCCCTCTGCATCGTGGCCGACACAGCCCCTGTGAGCAGGCAGCCACCCTGCAGCACGTCAGGGCCCTGCTTCCACTGGGGACTGCACGTCCTCAGCCCCCCAAGCTTGGCAGGGAACTCGCCCAAGCTACATTAGCCATGTCCCTTTATATTTCCCAGTTCATGGAGAGATCTTGGAGAGGAAAGCACAGCACAGACGGTCTGCTGGCCCTGAGGGACTGCTGTCACTGTGACATACGGGAGGGCAGGCACACCCCCCTGCACAGGGCAGCATTGCAGCCCAGCACAGGACCAGACCCAAGGGACCAGGGATGCTACGCGGGACAGTGATGGGGCAGAGCCTGGTTGTTCCCACCTGAACAAGCCCATCCAGGAGGTGCTTTAGCCAGGCAGGGATGAGACCTGTGCCCTGCAGTGGATCAGCCCAACCAAGGGCAACAGGCAGCCGGCACCGGGGTAAAGTCCAACAGGAGACACAACTAATAAACACCTGATCCTCAGCAAAACCCTGCGTGACAGCAGCTCAGTGAGGCAAAGTCTGCCTGCGGCTCAGCACCAGCACTGGGAAAGCCCCACAGCACCAACCTGGCACAGCTGGTCTTTGGGAGCTGGTCACAAGAGCTCCCCAGAAGGTCTCCCACCTCGGGGACACCAGGAACCTGCTTCCCAGGAGGACCATCCACATCTCTGTGGTCACAACAAACATATGTTTTTGCTGAGTAAATAAAAAGCAGTATTATCTCTGGCAGCCCAGAGCGTCTCTTAGGAACAGCTCCAGGCAGGAAAGGTCAACTATTTCTCAATTCCTCACCTTTCTACATCACTTTGTTTGTGCAACCGCTAACTCCTACATGCCGCGTAAGGCCGACATTCCTGAATTACTAAGTGTCTGTGCACGGGGTGGCAACGGCATCAGTCGCCCCCAGCCTGGAAAGTGCTCCACCATCTCTGCTCCACAGCAGAGACCAGACACACTCAGGGCACGAGTGACTGCCACCAATGCCTGCAGTCACAGCCCCCCCAAAATACCCCCTGCCACAGCTTTTTTGGTGTATTTTGGAGCGGGTATTTCGGGCAGGGGCTCACCTGCATGTCTTAGCTCACCGCCGCCCTCACTCTCTGTTGCTTTTCTCAGCCCGTTTTACCGGCCTCGCAGCACAAGGAGGGGCCAAAGGGCTCCGGGACACGACGGGCTGCTCGGTTACAGGTCCAAACAGCCCCATCCACCTGCCTGCCACGGCTCGCCACCCAACACGACTGCTAGAGAAAAGCGTTAAGCAAAAAAACCACATTAAAATAAAAAAGGAGGCGGGGCCCGGTGCTACTGCGGAAACACGACTTAACAAAAAAGAAAAAAAAAAAAAAGAACCGAGAGTGAAACCACACAGGGCGCCCCGGGGAGACCAGGGCAGACGCGGCGGCGGCTGTTGCCGCCCGCTCGGCTGGAAGGTGATGAGACCGGGGCCAGCGACGGGAGGTCCCGACCCCCTCCTCCCCGGACACCATGCCTTCTCCCAAAAAACTTTTCATCGCCCGAAATCTCCCCTCGGCACCACCACCCCCCGGCCGCCCATTTACCTGCTGGCCGCCGCCGCTGGGCTCCCGCGGCTCCGCCGGCTCCGGGGCCGCCTGTCCGCCGCCCACGGGGGGTTCGGTACCCGACCCGCCCCGCTTCTGCAGCTGCTCGTCGGCCACCGGGTCCACGACGAGGAGGCTGACGGCCCCGGCGGCGGCGCGGATGCGCTCCACCACCTGCTGATGGCTCTCCCGCTCCACGTTCTCGCCATCCACCTCCAGCAGCCGGTCCCCGGCCCGCAGCCCCGAGCGCTCGGCCGGTGAGCCCGCCTCCACCAGCCGGATGAACTGGCCCGGTTTGCCCTTCTCGCCGTGCAGGTGGAAGCCGTAGCCGTCCGGCCCCCGCTCCAGGCGGCACAGCCGCGCCGCGGGGCCCGCGCTGCTGCTCATGGCGGGAGGGGCGGGAGCGGCTCCGCCGCCCGGACCCGCCGTCCGCGTCGAGCGCCTCTGCGCGGCCACCCGCCCGCCCGGGATTTTATATCAAGGGGCGGGGCATGGGACGGGCAGTCGCCAATCGGAGAGCGGGGCGGGGCGAAACTGTCCATATAAGGAGATGAATGGGGCGGTGGCATGCAAACAGACGAGGCGTGGTTACGCAAATATACCGAGGCGGGGCGAGTCAGGCCTAATAAGGCGATTGGTAGGCGGGGGCATACAAATGAAGGAGGCGTGGTTATGCAAATATTCCCTCAGCCCGCCCTGGGCACAGTGCGTCCGGTTTTGACTTCGGCAGCGGGTCCCTGCGTGCCCCGCGGGACCGGATCGCTCCTTTCTGGGGCTGGATCGCTCCCACAGGGCCGTCTTCGCCTCTCCCCGCCGGCCCCACGCCCGCCCCCCCCTGAGCCCCCACCCGACGATCGGCTCTGCCCGCCCCTGGGATCACCGCACGCTGCGGTTTTTTTGCCGTGGCTGGGGACCAACGAGGCGCTCCCCCCTCTGCCCGGAGCACGCCCGAGGTTGGCACACATCGGCCTCTCGATGGCCGTCCTCCCTGTGCCCTCGCCCGGCTCCCGAACACCGCGCGCTCTGCCGGCCGCGGCGCTGGAGGGATGCTCGGAGCTTCAAAAGAAAAATGGAAACCTTAAACTGAAACTGTGTGGGAAAGCGGCGCGGGAGGCCACGCTCCGTGGTAACCTGCTGTGCGATGGGAAATGAGGGGGCAGCCCCGCTCCTCTGAACAGCCCCCCACCCCTGCTCAGCACCCTGGGGCCTGAGGAACTGAGAGTGGGGAGATGGGGGAAACCCCACGGGGATTTGCTCTGGCCCCGTCTTGCTCTGCTCACCGCCTGGGAAGCAGAAGTGGCTGCAGGAGGTTAAGAGAGTGTGAGATCCTGGGGTTTTGGGTCAGCCAGGGCAAAAAAAGGCAGCAGCAAGCCTAGGCTGCTCCAGCACCTCGGCAGAGCTGCTGCTGCTGGGCAGAGCTGGCCCCTGGGATCGTCCTAGGGAGGGTGGCATGGAAGTACCATCAGTGTTTCTCGCTGCCAGGCTTCAGGGCTGAAGTTCAGGCTGACCAAAGGTCCCGGGACAGCCAGGATCATGTTTAACCGTGCCACAGCCAGGTGAGCAAAGTGACAGCAGCAGGACACTGCAGGACATGTCCCTCCAGGGCAGCTCTGCACCAGATCCCTGCTGTAGGGACACCAGTGGCTGAGAAACCCCCATGTGCTGGGGGGTGGCCACGCTCCAGCTTTGCGGGGCCAAGCTGGGAGCAGAGGGTGGGCTCATTTGTTTCCTCCACTTGGCTGAGCATTCGCCCACGGCCGCTCAGCCCTGAGAAAGGCATTGGAGAAGAATCCCACGGCGGCCGGCAGCAAACGCCTGCAGAGAAGAAAACCAGGGCAAGTGTGTTGTTGTACGGCCCCAGGACTGGGGGGGTCCATCGCCTGCAGCATCAGCGCGGCACAGCCCTCCCCTTGGCAACGGGGTTGTGAGCTGCACAGCCCAGCGAGCCTGCATGTTTTGGGGGGGACACTTTTTGAGAACGCTGCCGTAAGACAGGAAACAAAACCCAACTTCAAGAGGGCTGGTTTGAGCGTGGGACCACGATAAGGAAGAAAAGCAGCAACAAAGGAAAGAGCCAGAGCTGATTTTGGGTCTGGCAGACCCTGGCAGCACCCATGGGATGGCAGGGTGCAGGCAGCACCATCACACTCCAGCTGCTTCCTCCTGCCAGCGCCCTTTGCAGCTTGATGTGACGTTAAAGGAGCGCAGGCTGGAGGGGGGAAAGCAGAAAAGAGCCAATGTCTGTTTGTGTTAAAGCCATCCAGCATTTTCTGCAGACATCAGCCAAGCGGCAGCAGCAATGCCATTGGTGGGAAGACAGAGTTATTTGGGGAATGCTGGACTCCGCACCATGAGAACAGCAGGGGAGGAGGTTGGCTTTAATTTAACAGGCCGTGTTTACTCTTCCCCTCTCACCTTTGGACTGTCTGAAATGTGCAATGAAAGCTCTGGTGGAAAGGAAAGGACCGTGGGTGTTTCCCCCTCCCCACAACTGCTCCAGGGCCCCCCTGGTTCCCCTCCCCTGCAGCGCCTGGGTGCAGCAGCCTCCCACGTTGCAGACCCAGGGCAGGGATTTCTCACACAATAAAAAAAAAAACCAAGCAGGCAGATGCAAAGCCTCGAAAATAACCAGCTTTAATCTGTAAACTTGCAAAGAGAGACCCGGGAGCAGAGCAGAGGCGAAGGAGGCACAAGGGCTGGTGAGAGATGAGCAGCTTGGGCACAGGGCCAGGGAAGGTGCTGGCAGGGACGGATGTGCTGGCCAGTCCCATGGCCTCCGCAGCTGCCCTTCGCATCAGCTCTTCAGCTACATAACCAAATATTCACCATCTCACCATCCTAGGTAGCGCTCACCGGGGATGCACAGCGATGTGGGACCTGAGCCTTGCACCCTGCACCCTGCTGGGCCAACGAAGCAGCATTTGCTGGCTGAAGCATCTCAGGCATCTGCTCTCCAGAGAGTGGGTTTCGGTTGCTATTTGCCAGCAGCAGGAACAAGCCGTTGCATTACATGTGCAGTGATGGGAGAGAACCCCAGCCCCCCCTGGGCCACCATGGGCACCTCCACCCCACCAGCTCCAGCCTATATGGGGCCGGAGATGATTTTGTCTGAAGGGAGTGAAAACAAAAAGGCTTTTCTCGTTATTAAAAAAAAGAAAAAAAAAAAAAAGTCTCTCATTTCTGTGACTACAAGAGGGGGAAAATAAATGTTTTTTCGATATTGCCACGTGTACTAGAAGTGTCCCAAGTGTCACTTGGGTGCCCCCAGGGGAGCTTTATTTCTCACACCAGCTGCAGGGGCAGGGAGCAGGCTTGGCCGGACACTTCGCTATCCCAGCCCTTCCCTCCGGCAGAACCGGGACACACACAATGGGGACATCGCTGCCCTCATGGTGGCAGGAGGACAAAAGCTGACAGCAGCAGTGAGCTCCAGACATGGTCCTGCAGGGCAGCAGGATCCAGCCCCTGGATCCTGGCACTGGGCGATGTCTCTCCTCGTGCACACTCTGCTCTGCCGTATTGTCCCCTCCACGCTTGGCCTGTCACAGTCTGGTTCCCTCGGGCGCTGGAGGGCAGGATTTGGCCCCTGCTCCGCCACCCAGCTCCTCCCAGCCGCTCTCAGGCGAAGGCACAGCAGCTGGATTTCTTCTTCTGCGACTCGATGTAGTCGTGGATCTGGAAGCGGGGCTCGTCCAGCGGCTGCACCGCGCGCTGCTTCAGCTCCCTGGGGTGGTGGGGCCGTGTTACCGCCACCCGCCCACGCCAGTGCTGGTGTGGGGGGCAGCGGGGCTGCAGGGGACACCTCCCTTGCCTGGTCTCTTGTCCCCCAGATACTCACTTGGCAACAGCCAGAAAGGCCAGCTCCACGTTCATACCCGTCTTGGCGCTCGTCTCCATGAAAGGCACACCGTACTCCTGCAAGGACAGCATGGCCCCATCAGCAGCCAGCCCCAAAATGCGCTCCTGCCCCTCCAAATTGTCCCTGTCCCTTGGTCAAGGCTTGAGGACAAGGTGCCATCCCCTCTGCCTTGCCCCAGGTTTTGTGTGCAAGTGGCTGCTGTGCTGCCTGCAGTAGAGCCAGTGGGTCTGGGTACCCACCAGAGGGGTGGCACGGCTGCATGGGGACCCTGGGCAACGTGCAATTGTCTGGGGGGGGCTGCAGCTGGGTCAGACCCTGGCACATCTCACCCTGGCCAGTGATGCTCCATCCTCCGTCCTCACAGCCCTCTCGCTGCTCACGTCAGCCTGCCAAGGGAAGGAAAGTGTCACCACACGCCAGGGCCAGCTGGCACTTTGGGGACATCTGGCAAGCAGACATCCAGGACCCAAGGGGGCTTCTGGTACGCTGCTGGGCAGCAAGTACCCAGCATCATCCAGGATTATGGGGGCAGCCAATCCCCTGCACCCAGCAGCATCTGGAACCCCTAGAAAAAATCTGGGACTTGGTTGGGCATCTGGGACCTGAGGCTACCTGGAATCTGGGGGTATATCCAGGACATGGGTGGGCATCCCATACCCAGCAGCATCCCATACCCAGCAGCATCCCTTACTGGGATCATCCCATACCGGGAGCCTCAGCCTTGTGCTGCCCTCCACTGGCTGCCCGTGACAACGGCTGCCCCGGCCCCCCGCGATCCTCCAAACCTCTGGGGTCACCCCTGGTCCTGGCTGAGCCCAGAAAGCAGCAGAGACCGGCGGAAGGTGCAGGCAGGGTGCACCCAGCCAGCGGGCAGAGCACCCCCCGAGCCCCATCCGTACACAGAACGAGGGATGGCGAGGGCAGGGCTGGCATGTCAGCACAGCACAGCACGGGGTGAAGCAGGACCCTGCACGCACCTTATTGCCCAGCAGCATGATGACCACGTCCTTCTGGGCGTACTCGTGGATCTCCGTCAGCCAGGCCTGTGGGGCAGCGGAGCTGCATCGGGGTGAGCCGTACCCCCACCCCGCCCCCCTCAGCCCTCACCATCCCACAAAGGTGTGGAAAATGACTTTTTTTGGGGCGTGGGAACCATTCCAGCATCACTGCTGAGCAGTCCTGAAAATGCCTCTTCTCCTGTACATGGCCCAAGCCTCCAAGTAGTTCATGTCCATCCCAAGCCACATTTTTTCCCTCCAGTCATTTTCCATGTCTCTAAAGAAAACTCAGCCAGCCATGCAGCACCCAGCCAGGTACCCCAGGGATAAGCTCTGAGCTGGCTGGGTCTGGCCCAAGACAGCTGGTGCTTACATGTAAAACAGGATTCAAACTGCCCCAAACACCCAGCAAGTCACACAGGGCACCCAGAACCCCAAACCCCGTCAATAAATGCGCTCCCAACCCACGGAGGGGACTCACGCGGATGTTGTCGAAGGACATCTTGCTGGTAATGTCGTAGAGCAGGAGCAGGGCTGGAAGGGAAGAGGCAGAGGCACTGCTCCCCTGCAGGGATGCGCTCTGATCGGTCACCCCCGTCCCCACCGGACCCCAGACCCACCTTGGGCGTCTCTGTAGTAGGCGTGGGTGACACTGCGGAAACGCTCCTGTCCTGCTGTGTCCCAGATCTGCCGAGAAGCCATCCCGGTGAGAGCAAAGAGGGGAAACCCCCTGGCTGAGGGTGCCACTGCAGCTCCCAGCCCACATACCCTCAGTTCGGGTTCTTTTTTTCCAGCAGCACAGCTGGGAATTGCTCACCCCCTCCCAAAGCTCACCTGCAGCTTCACCTTCACGCCATCCACAGCCACCACTTTGTTCTGCAGAAGAGAAAGAGAGCACGTTCATCAGCCCAAACTCCACCTCGATATGGTTCCTCTGGCCTCTAGGTTGCAACCCCTGGGCTGACGAGGTGCAACCAGGCTGCTCATGGAGCTGGACATTGAAGCCTCATTGTTACAAACCCTGGTGCTGCTGGGGGGCTGCGATGCTGCGTGGTGGCTACAGGGACATCCCAGAGCAGCATCGCCTCGTGCTGGGGTGGAAACGAGCAGAATCAGGCCCTGACAGAGGCAGGACAGCAAGATCCCAAACTGCTTTGAATCTGGTGCTTTGTTCATCTCCCACAGTCAGTGCCCCTGTCCTGAGTCCCCTAATGCCTTGGCTAACAATGGCTGGGGACAATGACCTGCTCCAGCTCCTGCCAGGCAGCCTCGGGCTGGCAGCATGCATTTATGCATTTATTAATAACATCTTGGTGCGCTTTTATAAAGTTCGCTCACCATAGAGCCCTGACCCTTCTATCAGGATTCCTCTGCTCCACATGCCGAAGGAATAACTGTTACACTAAAAATTTGGGCTATTTGCAGCAATTTAAGGCCTTCGGCTGCTGCAAGATGCCTGTGGACGCTCAGTGGGTGATTCGGGGTGTTCAGTTTAGCTTTCCTTGCTGGTGGGAGCTTTGCTTGGCCCTTAAATGTGGCTGCAAACACTGAGCTGGGGGTTGTAGGTAGTACATGACTTTATCCAGCACAGCAGGAAGAAATGTCGCAGCTCAGGGTGGTTTGTAGCCAAGGGAAGCAGCATTTGCAACTGAGCGGGAAGGCGGTTATTGGGGAGGGCTTAAGCAACTGCTTTACCCGACTCAGAAGCACAGGGACTTCTCTCCAGAGGCCCAAGAAGAGAAAAGCATGAATTACCAAAGGGCTATTTTAAGACTCTTAAGAAATGTACTTGGAGGGATGATTCTGGAAAGATAAGACCTCTATAAATAATTTGTTTGCCTGGAATTGTCTGAAACGCAAATTCAACCCATGTGGAAATGACAAAGTTTGAGAAAATGAGCTGAATAAAATAAAAACGTGCCCCAGGAGACTCTGGAACTACCTAGCAAGCTGTGAGCTGCTGGAGGGGACACTTCACGCAAAATGGTGACACTTGCACCAGGCAGAGTGACAACACCCCTGGGGCTACCGGTGCTGAGCCCAGCACCGGAATGCGGCAGATTTTACTTCTTTTCTGACTTTTTTGGAGGGACAGGCCACGAGATGCCTCCAAAGCAACCCCCCAGCCTTGTCACCCAACCCCAGCTCACCAGCCACCCTGTTCCCCCCGCAAGCCAAGAGCAGCCCGTGCAGCAAAGGCTGCAGAAAACCCGAGCAGTTGTGGAGGCAGAGGAAGCGCCAACCGCACTCGACACGTGTCCCTGCCCGGGGACACCCCCGTGACTTCCAGGCTGCTGAAATGCTGCTCTGCCCTGTGCTGCAAGCAGCTCTGCCTGCCCGTGCATCCCCAGAGACAACCTGCAGCTGAAATTGGGTGGACAGGGAGCAGCGGGAAGGTTTAAATGGGAACCGACGAACTTAACAGCTCCTCAGCAGCTGATTTCAGCCCTTTGAAGGCACAAAATTACAGGAACCAGAGCTTGTCCCTGCCAGCTGGAGTGTGCTAGCTGCCCACTGCACACTCCCAGCCTGGATGGGCTAAACCAAAGCTTTTCGCTGCTTTAAAGGCAAGAGGTGACATTCCCAGCAGACTCTTCCATCTGTAACTGCTCCCCCAGGAAGAGGTGGAAAGTTTCAGCGAGCGCTTTCAGACGGTTGGGAGATTATTTGGGGTGCAGAGGCTGGAAACCTCCCGCTCCCCCTTCCCAGCGCCCTGTCCTGGCCAAGGTGTGGGTTGGGGGAGACGAGGGGCTGGCAGCCGTGGTGGTCTCACCCGGAAATCTATGCCCACGGTGGCTATGAACGTCCCGGAGAGAAAGGCCCCGTCTTTGAACTGGAGCAGGAAGCAGGTTTTCCCCACGCCCGAGTCTCCAAGTAACATCACCTGCAAGATGGGCGCAGGGAGAGGAATCAGCGGGATGGAGGCAGGGGGGCAGCATCCCTGAGTGGTGCTGAGTGCCCCCCCGGTCCCTTGTGTCCCTCTGTTTCTTTCCCCAGGGCTGGTCCTGCTGGGTTTGGGAGCCCCGTGAGAACTGGGGGTGGGATAAGACCCCCCAGGGGTGCAGCCAAGTGGTGTCCCAGCAGAGCAGCCCCCAGCCACCGGAGAAGGAGCAAGCAGAAGAGGAGAGCTGGTGGGAAGGCAGGTACTGCAGCAAGAAGAGAAGTCTCCTGGCTGTCTCCCAGCCCAGGAGGCTCCTGGAGAACCGGCTGCAGGTCCCAGACACATGGAGCCACCTCCACCCACGCTTTGCCCCCTGGCCCGGGTGTGCCCAGCCCAGGGCCTGATGCATTGCTTGGGCAAATGCTGCCGTGTCCGGGACTCTCGTTTGTCAGTGCCCAAGGCCCTGCCTGCCGCAGACACCAAAGCAAACACGGTGCCTTTTCCCCTCCTGCTAAGCAAACAGGCTCAGCCCGGGCTCCTTGGCTGCTCCGGCACCGCCGGACCTGGGCGGGCAGCAGCCAGGACCGATACTGGTGTCCGTAGGCACAGCCAGGACCTATGCTGGTCTCCATAGGCACAGCCCTACCTGACACCCTGACACTGTGCTCTCCTCCCTGCTCGCCAGCAGCAGCCCTTTCCTGCTGGGTAATAATTAACCTGATGCTGATTGCATCTATCCCCTGCCGAAACTCAGCAGCAAGCAGGACTCCAGCAGGAAGGTTCATGCCCACAAACCCACCCTGCGGGACACTGGAACCAGCAAAGCAAACCCATGTGGTCTCACTGCCCCAGGGCCAGGCAAACACAGGGAGCCACGGCCACCCTCCATAGCCATCCTCCGCAAGGATGGCACAGCAAACACCCCTGGGCCAGGACAGCTCTATCTGGGGGCTGGCAATGCTCTGTCTACTGCCAATCTGCTTTGCTGGTCAAATCCTTCCCTGGGGCACCCCTGCCCAGCCCAGGCTGGGAACATCACCCAGTTCTGCCTCCACCTCGCTCCAGGTCAAGATGGCAACTGAGTTCCTCCCTCTAACATAAAAATCACTCTCTAGTATCAGCTCATGAAAGAAGTCAGAGCACAGGGGAAAAAGGCGTAGGAATATAACAGTTTAGGGAAGGTGGCAGCATGCAGGACTGCTTGGGCAGCCGGCTCAGCAAGGCAGCGGGAGGTCTCAGGGCTGGCACTGGCAGCGCTGGGCTCAGCCTGGGGCTGCGGATTAAAGTTTTTGGGTAAAAGCTTCACCCATCCCCTGGCTCCCCTGTGCCACCACGAAGAGAAAGGTGTTTATCCGGGGTGACCCTGGGCTGAGCTGGGCTGGGGAAGAGGGGGACACTTGGGGAGCGGGGTTCCCATCTGATGCCTGGCAGGGGTGTGGGGGCATTTGCAGAGCTGGGGGCTCCTTCACCTCCTCCCGTTCCCCGGCCAGCAGCCGCTTCCTGGGCGCAATGGCGGAGGAAGCGGGTGGTCCCCGGGACTCCCCCGGAGCCCTCCTGCTCTCCCCGGGGCTGGGGGCGAGCCCAACCCCCACCTTCGGTGGGGCTGGGGGGTTCCATCCCTGTTCCCCCCCTGTTCCCCCCCGCCTCCCCGGCACCGTCTCCCACCTTGCCGGCCAGCTCGTAGTCCCTGGGCAGTGCAGGGGTCTCCCCGTTCCCCGCCGGGGTGTCCCCGCTCCCCGCCGGGGGGGTCCCGCTCGCCGCTGCCCCGTCGGGGCCGCTCATGGTGCGTCCGAGCGGAGCCGCCGAGTCCCAGTGCCGCGGGGGCAGCGGCAGCCGCGGCCCCACCCGCCTTCCTCCTCCTCTTCCTCCTCCTCCTTCCCGGCCAATGCCACCCCCAAGGCTCTGCCCCGGCCGCCTCCCTGCCCGGTCTGGCTGCGGGATGAGGAAGAGGAGGCTCAAGGCTGGAAACCTGCCCCCCCTGCACCCCCACTCGGGACCCCGGGAGTTGGCCGGGGGCTCGGCAGCAGCGGACGACGGGCAGAACCGTGACGCGTCCCTCCGGACACGCGGATGGGGAGAGAAGGAACCGCTCACCCCACAAATGAGCAGCCCCTTGTCCCTCACGGGCTGTGGGGACACAGACCTCAGTGCTGCTGAATCACCCGCCGCCGTGCCGGCTCAGTGGCCCCTGTGTCTCCTCCGGGACGGCTGCCGGGGTTCCTGCTCCCCGGGCTGCTCAAAGCCCCCAGCATCCTACGCTGAGCTTTGGGACTCAACTCACAGTGCACTTCATTTGGGAAAAACCCAAGTGTGGGAACACAGGAGAATTCAGGGATGTTGTGAAGAAGTCGGAAGAGCCAGGGATGTTGTGTTATCCGAAAACTGAGCCAAAGAAACGCCATCCAAGTCCATGCACTATGGCTGCCTGAAATCTTCAAGCTCACAAGCATCACTGTGTGGACAGGAGCCTTCAGCTCCCTCTGATTTATTTTCCCCAGGATACCCAGCCCATGGCCCCAGCTAGTCCTACCTGCCATGCTGGGACTAATCTCAGTGCAACCCCCGGCCCTGCTCACACCGCTGGGATTCAGGCGGGTGGGATTCCAGCCCAGCACTGTGCTGGTCCGTGTCCCTCACTGCTCACCGAGGGAGGCCACGCGTGGCCGTGGGTGGTCCGATGGTAGAGATGCCCCCTGCAGTGGCACCCAACTCCCTGCCTCCCCCGACTGCCGGCTCCTGCTCCAGCCAAGCCTTCTTCTGCCCCTCAGGAAAGGGAACCTGTATTTCCAGTCCCGTAACTGCGCTCAGACCCCGTCAGGGGATTTATGGTTTATATACATTCCTTGGCCAGGAAAGTGCCCAGGATTGAAGGCTGGAGGCACAGAGCTCCTGGAAGCAGCTGAGCTCCCCTGCAGCTTGCTGGGAATGGGGGCTGGAAGGATACAGCAAACCACACTGGTGCTCACAGAGCTGCCTGGGCAGGACAAACGCCTGGCTGAGCATCACCTCTGCACGCTGGTATCACTGCAGGGGAAACGAGGCAGCTGGGAGCTGGCAAAAGTCGGGAGCACAGCTGAGCCTCTGCCTGCCCAGGGCTCGGCGTTCCCACAGTGTCGTCTCTGGGCTGCTTGGTCCCAGACTCCTCATGCCAGAACCATGTGTTTCCCTGCTTCCCTGGCCTGGGCTAGAGGGAAAATCCCTGTGGTAATAGCCTCTTTCTGAGCCGCAGCCTTGCCACGGCTGCTGGAGGGATGCCAATCTCGCTGTGCAATGAGGTCCCAAGCGCTGCCTCTGCCCTGGGCTCCCCCAGGGAGAGGGGACATGGGCACCGGAGCCACTTGCCAGCCCCGTGGCAGCTCTGCAAATAGCACTGGACGGCAGCCGAGTGCTTTTCCCAGGCGCTGCCACCATCTGCCTGACTTCGCAAGGGCCCTGGGCTCCGCAGGCAGGACACAGGCTGGCTTCTCCCCAGGAGAGCAGGGCCACTCCAAAGGCAGCTTCCATGTGCGATGCAAAGGGCTTTGCTCAGGCACAGCCCCACCATGAGTTCTGTGGCATGAAGCCTCATCCATCTCCATCCCCCCCCAGCTGCCTGAAGCGTGGCTGCCCCCAGCTGGACAGTAATAATGCAGAAAACCTGTCCCCTTCATCCAGCAGCACCAAAATAAATCCTCCCAATTCTTTCTGCTTAGCGTCGCTTAGAATGATAGAATCATAGAACATGTTTACCCAAATAAAACTTCTCCTGCAAGGGTGAGTGAGGCTGCACAGCCCAGGCACACGGGTCCAGGCTCTTACCGTAAACCCAATGCCCACGGTGGCGGAGAAGGAGCCAGGAATGAACTTGCCCTGGTCAAACTGGACCAGCAGAGACGTCTTCCCCACGCCACTGTCTCCAACCAGGATTGTCTGCAAGGAGCAGTAAAGAGATGTCAGCATGTGGGAGCTGGCAATGTTGAGCTGGCAGGCATGGCGTGCAGCCAACAGGCAGGCATTTGGGGAGAGGGTGCAGGGGGATGCGGCAGTGAACAGAGCGGGATCAGGAGGGACCAGCCTGGCCCCAGCCCATGGCAGACCCCTGAGCCCCATGGCAGCCCCATGAGCCCCATGGCACAACTCCTCTGCACAGCCCTGCTTGGCAGCAGATTGTCCCCGCGGGCTGCTGGGTGCGAGTGCTGCAGCCAGATGGCTTGTCCCTCTGTGTCCTGTCCTTCGTTGTCACTTTTGGTCCTGCTGCCTGCTTGGGGAGGAATTTCTACTCTGACCATGTCTGTAGTAAACGAAACACATCCCAGGCTCAGTTCCGCGCCAGAGCCCCGCTGTGCTTATCTGAGAGCAGAGAGGTGGAAGAGAAAGCAAAGTGCAGCCCATCACTGAGAGCAAGCAGAAGAGATGCTCCTGCCCCAGCTCGGGAAGCTGCCAGGCAGAGGCAGCTGTAGCTCACACAGCCCTGGCAGAAAACCTCTTTGGGAGGACTTTGGCAGCACTGGATTAGGTCCAAAACTGTTTAACAAAGAGGCCATCTCCCCCCGCTGCTGCTCACAGCCACTGCCACAGCCACGCAGCCTCTCCAGTGCACTGGGCTGCCTTTAACACTGTGGATCCACAGCTCTGTCCCCCAGCAGGGCATTAGGTTTGAAGTCACGGAGTCCTCCTGCCTCTCAAGCCCTTCATGGGAAGCCCCAGGGCTCTCCCGGGGGAGCAAAGCTTGCTTGTCCTGGAGCAGAAGGGACGAGGGAGCTGTGCAGGTGTCAGAGCTGGGGCATTGCCATCACCTCCCCATGGTCCTGATACCCACACCTCATGCCCAGGGAGCCCATCCTCCCTTCTGCTCCTGCCTGTGTTTCTCTAAATCCCAGGACAATGGTGCAAACGCAAACCCCTCCCTCCTCTCTGCCGGTATCTCAGTTTTGTTGGCAGAGCTGTCCGCACAAACATCCCCATCCTTTCAGGAAACCGGGGCACTTTGAACCCTTTTGCAGGGACACAAGTTAGAATAAACACTCTCCTAACCAGCTTCTTGCTCAGAAGTGGGTTTGGCTCTGTCTTTCAGGACACCGGTGTTCCTGTAGCTGCAGCCCTGGCAAGTGCTGACCTGGTCCCTAGGCTGTGTCCCCCACCTTGTCACTGGTCCCCTTCCACCCCCAAGGCTGCAGGGCTGAGCCAGCGAGGTGCTGGGGCTGAACATCCCCACTCTCTGCCTCCACCTGTGCCACATTTCGCTGCATCTGTTGTTTCCCCCCTTGATCTGTGTTTAGTCCCCAGCCTGGCACCACTTCAGGCACCACACGTACCTCCCTGTGAAGCACAGGGCAGATGAGCATGGATTAATGTGTTTAACCAAGTATTTGAACATTCCTGGCAGATTAAGACCTGACTTTGTGCCCTGGGAGGCCATGAGGAAACCAGCCACGTGCCACAGCACCCATAACCACATTTCTGCCACCTCACAGACCCCAAAGGAGTGGGCTGAAACCAAAAGCCGAGGAGCCTGAGGACCACAAACAAAACAGGAACATGGACTGGCATGAGACCAGCAGCCTGCCTTGCATAAATCACCACACCACAACCTGCCCGGAGCCCGTCAACGCTGACACGCTTCAGTGAAAGACTCGCTCCAGTGAATCAGCGCTTTCCCTACGAAAAAAAATATCCCAAACCCCAAACATCTCATTGGAAAAGCTTGACCTGCCAAGCAGAGGTGGGAGCCCTGATGGGCTGGAAGCCTGCATGGGAGCTGGGGGTAAGCTGGGAGGCAGAAATCTCTGGCTGATGCCCTTGTATATGGACCAGACAAGCCAGGTCATCCCTTTCCTTGGGGGGAATTTCCCTGCCCAAGGCCCCCTTGGCTTTACCGTGGGGCTTCTGCCCTCCAGCACTGCATTTTTTGGTGCTACGCACAATTCTCAGGTAAAATACTGGTGCTGGGACATGCAACAAGACCAGCTGCACCCTGCAGCACTGTCTTTGAAAGCAGTTAATGCAGAGAATGGCATTAATTATGGAGGGAGGAGAGCTGGAATGAGCACCAGAAACTCTCCAGAGCCCAAGATTCACAGAGAACATGTATAGAAGGCAGACTCTCCTATCAATAATTTAATTGGGATTTATAATAGAGACAACTCATGAATTGCTTCATGACTTAATAATAATAATAGTAAAAGTTGACCTGAATCAACCAAGAGAATTTCCTAACGATTTTAGGAAAAGCTCATGGGCTCTGTGGATGTACAGCACAGTGGAAAACACCATGGTCTTCCTGGCTACCAAATAAACATGAAAGAAAAATAAAAACCCCACTGCAGAGTGGATCTGAGCAAATGAGATATTTTTGGTCTGACATGCCCGGCAAAGAGAAGTTTTGCACGGCTGTCAAGGCAGCATAGGGAGATGCATTTCCAGTGCCAGCCAAGCAGGAGGAAATCTGGGAGAGTGCATGGGAGTTGAGGTTCTCTTCCCAGTTAATTTTGAAGCTTTAGCATGTAGTAGCCAGACCTGAGCTAAATGTAGATAGCAGGAGCCTGACAGGGTAAAACCCCCAACCTGGGGGATGCAGGGTGGGGAGAGGTGCCCTCCATGGGCTCTGCTGCTGCTCTCAGAGAGCTGCTGAAGCCCCAAACCCAAAGCTTTGCTCCCAGGTCAGCAGGATTTGTCCCAACAAATTGTGTCAATTGTGTACGTGCACCCCAGCACAGCTGCTTGCGGAGCTCAGCCAGGATGCGGCACCGGGAGAGGTCTGAGAGCGAAGCTACGGTGGCTTTCAGCCCCTCACCACCCAGATCTCACGGTCTCTCTGGGATGCATAGCTGAGACTTATTTCTATCTGCTCGATACACAAAATTCCACTGCCTCTTGCCTGCTCCAGGCAGTGCTCCAGGGCAGCTTGGCTGCTGCTGCGTGCTGCCTCGAGCTGTCCTGTGCCACAGGGACACCTCAGGGCTGTCCCCACCCTGCCAGGCACTGTTTCACCATGGCCAAGCCCTTTAGGCTGGCTCAAGCCAAAGCCCAGGGCCCTCTGCCAGCCCCGTTGGGCCCTTGCCCTGGCAGAAGCTGTATTTCAGCCCTGTAGGTATGAGCTCTAGGGCTGCACATCAAAAAAAAAAGCCAAACCAAAACAAAAACTGTCTCAGATCACACAGGGTTTCCCTGTTTGCAAATCCCCTGCTAGCACTTTGGATCAGCCACAGCCCAGGGGCATCTTCCTCTCCTCCTGGGGCTTGTTCCAGCTAAATGGATCCAAGCACCCAACAGGAGGAAGAACGATTTGGCAATGGGTCGAATCACCTGAAAGCAGAATCTCTCATTTTGTGCCAAGTGAAACTTTTCTGGAACATTCCAGAACAAACTTTTGCTGCTCCCACCTTGATTTGCTCCCAGCTCATTTCCTCCCCAGGCCTGGGTTTAGCCACCAACCAGAAATCACTTAACCTTTACCTCCAGAGTGCAAGGCTCTCTTGGAGTTTCCCAGCACATCTGAAATGTGATTCCTTGCTCAGAAACAAGATCTAGAGAGGTATTTGCTGCCTCATGTCCCTGGAGCAAAAGCAGGTTTGATTCTGCATGACAAGCAACCCAGCCAGGAGTGGCAGCAAGATACCACGGGAAATGGGACTGCGATGGTTATTTGCTTGGGCAGCTCTTCTGCCCAGAGACTCATTTCCACCAATGTTGTTCCTTAACTGCAGCAGCTCGTTGCTGGAGAAGAGAGAGTTAAAGCTTTGCAAAGAATCAAAGTTTCTTGAGTCATCCCTGGAGGCATGTCCTACGTACTCAGTGTACAGTAGAGATGAGAGTTGCTAGTAATTGATATTTTCCTGCTAATCAAGGGCTGGGCACGTTGCCCTGAGTAGAGCAGGATATAAAATAGACTGCTATGTGTGAAGAGGGAGCCACAAAACTGAGACCTTTTCCCCCGCCCTGCCCCTGCTCCCCAGGGGTGTTGGTCCCTGCACAGTCACTGGGGACTGCAGCAAAGCAGTGTGAGGACAGTGAGAAGGAGTGATGGGTGTATCTGGCAGAGATCGGTGTCTCCTCTGTGTCTCCTGGTGTTGCAGGGCAGTGTCTGACTGCAGGGAGCAAAAGCCCTCTCCAGCACAGCCTGCAGCAGAGCCTGAGCCACCCAGGTCTCGCAGGGACAGCAGAATCCCTGGCCACCGCTGGTGCAACGTGGAGTTACAAAACACAGTCCCAGGGACCCCCTAGAGAGAAGGATTTTAAAGCAAGGAGGGCAGGGATGGATGTCTCTTGAGACATGGCTATTTCACGGCAGGAAAGTCCCAGCTCTTTCGTCTGGGTCTGGCAAACAGAGCCCTGGGGTGCAGCTACCCCACCCCCCCAGAGCATGTACAGGACAGCGGGAGCAGCTGAACGCCCGCTGTGGGCTGTGCCACAGGGCTGGCCCCTTTCCAGTGCTCCTGTCTGCTTCACTTTGCAAATAGACCTTATCCTGCCGCCCCCATCCCCACCATCACCCGGGACGTGGCGGGGACCGGGATTGAGCCCTGCAGGTTGCCCAGCCCCGACCACCGCAGTGGGGAGGAAGATCTGCAGCTGCATCCCCCCCAGACGCCGCTGAGATGGGGGGTGGCGGATGGACCCCACCGGGGGAAGAAAAGAGAGGAGGAGAGAGGGACAGAGTTTGCCGGGGAAGTTCAAGCATACGCCCGACCCAAGCAACTGCTATTACGCCACTCCAGCACCTCCCCCCACACCCCTCCGTGTACTTTGCAGCCCCCTCCCCGGCTCCCCCTCTCCCCAGCCCTACCTTGTGCAGCAGCGCCTCGTTGTAGCCGCCCCCCCCCGAGCCGGCGGCGGGGCCCTCCATGGCCGGGGTGCATGGGCCGGGCCGCTGCGGCAGCACCGCGGACAGCGCCCGGCCCCGCCCGGTTCGGCCCCGTTAGGCCCGGCCCGGTCCCGTTAGGTCCGGTCCCGTTAGGCCCGGTCCGGCTGCGCAGGGGCCGCGGTTCGTCTCGGTCCGGTTCAGAACAGAGCGGCTGGGTTCGGCCCGGCTGGACTCTGCTCAGCACAGTCCGGTTCAGCACAGCCCGGCCCGGCTCGGTTCGGGCCCCCGCAGGACAGCGGAACGGTGCCGAATCCTCGCCGCCGCCGTGCCCGCCCCGCTCGCAGGGTTCTCCCGCCCTGAGGAGCGAAGCGGGGGGGGCGGGAGGCCGGTCCCGCCCGGGGGCGGGGAGGCCGTGGGAGCTCCCCTCCGTGCAGGCAGGGCCCGCGGCTGCTTCCACACAACTCCTGGTCCCTCTCTAGCCCCCCCACTCCAACTCCATCTACTGTGATAGAGACCCTCCCCTCCCCCGAGTCTGGAGGAGCCTGGGGCTCCCGGCCGTCCCTACCGGGAAACGCCGCTCTTTCTCCCTCCACTGCAGGAGGCATCCATGGGGCACGGTGAGGCAGGGCTGGACGGCAGCCCTGGGCAGAGACGGTTCTCACTGCCGGCTCCAATCAGTCTCCAAACTGAGAGCATGAAGCCAGATCCACTGCCGTGCTTCACGCTCGGCTGGTATGCACTCATGTCAGGGAACCCCACGGCTGCACCCCTCCTGCCATCAGCCCGTGCAGTTGTTGGTCACCCACAGGCAGTGGCAGTGGTCACCACGGTTAGCGGTGTGTCACCCCAGGGAGGGGCAGCAGCTTGTGCTAGCCAGGCCATTTCAGCTTCTTTACAAACTGGTGTTAACCTGAGCCTGGCTACTCCAGCAGCTCCCCTTTGGAAACCCACCGCAATTACAGAGCCCAGTTAGGAGCCTGCTTGGAGTGAAAAACAAATTGCATTTAGAAACAGGAGGAATCTGTGCCTAAACCTGGAGGTGACAGTCGGTATCTCATTGAGACCCTTTTGTTTACAACTCCCTTTAGAGCAATCTGGTGTTGTCGATTAGAGTGGAAAGAAACTAATCTTTACTGAGAAGTTTATTTAAGAGAGACTCAGTTCAATCTCCGGTTCCCTCCTTCCAGATCAGCAGACGGCCCCGAGCCAGAGGAACAGACCACGTTTCCAAGAGCCATCTGCACCTGTCCAATTGCTGTTTGACTGCCTGGGCCTGACATCGCTAATTATATCTGCCTATTATTTCCTCTGACAGCAGAGACAGTTCTGCCGAGTCAGATGACCAGTCTTGGCAACAACAGCCAGAAAAGATGAAAAACAACCCAGAGGGGCAAGGGGTTTTCAGGCTTGCCCAAGGCCAAGAAGCTAAACCCAGGCCTGACACAGACCATCCTGCAACCAGATCACTCATTGGTCTCAAGCACTGGAACACAATCAACTGAAACGAAGAAATAAACTTAACAGCAGAGTCAATTATACTGTTAAGCGGCATTCTTAATTCCATCAGTGCTGGGGAACACTGGGGATCATCCTCCATAAGTGCTGATGGGTACGTCTTTTATAACTTAATCACAGTATACATGAATTTGGCAGCTTCTCTTCACAACAGCACAAAAATAGGTACTATCATGAGCTACAGTGCCTGGATCAGATAATTTATCGTTGGTGAAGCCAGCACCATGGTTCAACATAGTACACACACCCCACTCTAGGTAGGACCAGGAAGACAAGAGCATCAAAGTCGGGGGAACTTCAATGAAGCCAGGGCAACTCTGTCCTCTTAAATGCATCAAACTTGCCAAAAAGCCTTTCTGTGGGTGTCCCAGTGCCACATCAGCCCCCTGAGAATGGAGACCTCATGCTAACATGTCTTGAGTGGGTGCCCAGCCTTCTTCTGCCCCAGCACCCACACAGAGCGGGGGTACAGCCCCAACCCGAACTGCCTGTGGGGTCACAAAGACCCCAGAGACCCAGATCTGCCACAGGCAGCTATGGCTTCACCCAAGTTGTGCTGGTGCTCAGGTGAACCTCTGCCCAGGGGGTGGGATGAACTTAACCCCCAGTGAAGAGGAGGGGAAGCCCCCAATGAACCACCAGGTCCAAGACTCCATCCTTGCTTACCTCTGGAGGGGGATTGCTGGCACGTCCCTGCTGCAGGAGGGGGTCTGAGGGCATCCTCTGACCCACCGCAGCTCTAGCGGCTTTTTTCTCCCTTTTCTGAGTCGCTGTGCCAGCGAGGAGTTGCTGTGGAGCGAGGGAGGAAGGAGAGCCTCATAAAGCCAAATTCTCCGAATTCTGCGTTCCTACTGCAGGCACTGGCGTTACACCCGAGATGCATTTGCCCCCGCAGATTTAACAGCACTCAGGAGGAAAACAGTTTTCCTCCCTATCATGATATCTCCAAGTGTAGTGCAGCCTAATCAGCCAACACAGATTGCTGGCAAAAGGCAGGCACCAGCGCAGCCTGGCACAGCTCTAAGGGCTTTGTATCGCTTTATGGCTCCGGGGGACCCGACCCATCACAGATAAGTGGTATCAGCAGCTTTATCGGAGCCCAGCAGCCTGACACCTGCCTCTCCCTCCTCCCCTCACACACCAGGGAATGTCTTTTCCCACCGTCCAAAGCAAAGCACTTGCTCTCCCAGACGCCAGCAGCGTTTTCTGGGAGCCAGCGAGCAGTTTATAGCCCCGAGCAAACACTGACGGGCTGAAATCAGTGCAGAGCAATGAAATCAGAGGAAATGACCTGCAAACGGCAGGAGTGATTTCAAAGGAACCTGCAATTTAGCTCCATTGTTTGGTCTCCTTCGCTCTGATAGCTTAATTACTTGTCTATTTGCCTTGGGAAATACAACAGTGGAGGATTTACAGTCAGCACAGGAGCTTCTACTTCTGTCCCCCTTGCCTGGCCCTACTCGTTCTCAGCCCAATCCCATTAACCTACTGTAATATCTCCCTGATATGTCCTTACAGCAATTTTTGAGGGAAATCTGAGCCTCACGAAACTCATTCCTTCCTTGTGAACCAGGGAACAGCAAGAATTTCATCCTCTGAATATGCTGAATTTTGTTTTCTTAATTTCACTGTAATAACTATCTCCACTTTATCCCTTACTGACTGAGTCGTCCAGCCTAAGGCAAAGCCTGGAGTAAACCCTCCACCACCACAAAGTCTGCAAGGATTTCTCTCACGAGCTTTTCTAAATCAGGAGATCTCGGAATGATCTGGGTTTATCTTGGTTATCCGAGATGGCAGCGGAAGAGAGATCAGGCAGTGAAGGGAGACCAGGCAACGCAGTGCTCAGTCAGCCAGCACTAAATGAGCTGCATTAGCAATTATTCTATTCAGCCTTATCTCCTAAAGGCAAATTTCACCGAAGTTGCCAAATCTGCTCAGTCTGAAATACGCAGATTATTCTTCAAAGACCCTAGATTAAATAACAGAGAGATGGATAAGTTTAAAATATCTACCAACAGGGTTTAAAAGCCCAGTATCCCCGGTCCAGGCTATGGGGGACAATGGGATGCAGCACCTTGGCAGCCCCTTCTCATCCTGTGTGGTTCTTGTGCTCAGCAATAAGGAGCACATGGGGAGGAAGGGGAGGTTGGTGTCTGGTCAGAGACGTGATCTCCGTGCCCTCCCCAGCCCCAGTGACTCTGAGGTGTCACAGGAAGGAGCTGGTGCAGTGGCCAGTGCGGTCACCCCTGTTCACATGCAGCCCTCAGGCTGCTGCTTCTGTATTTTTACCTTGTTCCCCTCCCTCTGGGTCTTTGCGCAGAGTGAAGGGGCTGAAAGGCCGACAGGGGTGGGGAGAGGGTCCCAGGGGATCCTGGCTGCAGGGGCTCCCATCCTGCTCCCCCCAGCCCAGCCTTCCATGAAGACATCAGGATTTCAGCAACATATCCCAGGCAGGGGAGTGCGGAAGGAAAACTCCCTGTTTGGGTAGGTCTTGTCATCTACCTAAATATAATCGCTCTGCTGCGAAATGGAAATCTATGCAACATTCTTAGAAAGAGGAAGAAAAACCACAAGGATGGAAAAATAAGTGGGGAGATGCTGGCTGGGGACAGCCTTGCGGTGACAGCCTGGGCAGCGGGTGGCCAAGCTGGAGTTCAACCCAGGGGGAAGCTCCACTCCATTCCCGCCGTGGGCCAGGGCAGCTCCTCAGGGCTTCCGAGGGCAACACAAGCTTCATCATCTGCAAGAAGCTCTGGTGCTGAGTAGGGAATGGGAGCACTGGGGAGCCACTGCCTGGACCAGCTCCAGCAATGCAGCCATGTTTACAACTCTCTCCTGAACCCCAGCATGGTCATACCTGGGATAAAAAAGGACAGAGGAGGAGGAGGAAGCCTCAGCCTCCGGCAGGGTCAGGTGTATGTGATTTCTGTTCTTTCCAAGGGACATCAAGGAAGAAAGTAATTGGCAAGGCAGCTGCCAGGGAAGTGGCTTTGCTTTTTGTGTTTTGGTTTATGAAACTTTCAGTGGAAACATTTAATTCTGGGAGAAAAGCAGCCTCGTCACTCAAAAACACATGGCTGTGCCAAAGAAAGGCATTTTTTAGGGGAAATTAGACATTTCTGCTTGAGAAAACAAACAAAAGCAGTCCAGCTCACACTGGCAGCCAGCTCAGGAGCTGGGGAGCAGCAGTGCAGCGGGGATGGCTGTACATCCTCCCAGTCCACCGTCCCGGTCCATTATCCCAGTCCATCACAACTGGGAGAGCATCCTGCTGGTCCCAACTGATCCATCTGCCTGGGCTGACCTACATTCACTCCACCCTGGTCCCTTGACCCTCTCTCCGGCCCAGCCCCCCTGCACAGCTCCCCAAAGCCCTTTGGGCTCTTCACGTGGGAAAGGGCTGGGAATGGTGGTGGAGGAAGCCAATGTATTTTGGTGTTTCAATGGCAACCAGCAGCTGTTTGGGAGCAAAAGCAGAGGGTGTCTGTCATGACACGCCCCCAGGGTGAGTCACTGTCCCCGGGCAAAGCGGAAGAAGCAATGGCCTTTAAAAAAGACAAGCAGGGTCTGTGAGTAAACACGGCCCAAGGAGGTGACTGGAGAAGGAGGCTTGGGACACTCCTAGGACACCCGGCTGCGTTTGAGCCTGGCTCCGTCCCACAGGGTGCTTTGTGAATAACCACGGGGAAGAATCTGCTTTAGGAGCAAGAAACTGGAAAATGAGGATGTTCCTGGTTTGGACCCTTTTCACAGGTGAGCCCGGGAGCACAGGTCAGGCGGCTCCCACCCCACAGGCTCTGGCAGAGCTGCGGGGAGGCTGGAACCGATCAGCCCAGGAGCCCAGCTGACACCGTCCTTTTCTTGTGGCTAGCAGATGGCTATGAGGGGTGATCTGGGAGATGCGCTTGTGTTGCTGTCACGTGAACCTGGTAACAAGGCATTTTGGTTGTTGAATAACACGCACACTTGATGGGGGCTTTTTTAATGCCTGGGAACGTTTCATCTCAGCACCACTCCGCAGCACAGCGGGTGCAGGGACACAGCCCCACTGGGGACAGGGTGTCCCCCAGCATCCCGGGCTGGCATTCCTCCTGGTTGCCCAAGGAGATGCTGGTAGGTGCTTGCAGCACCAATCCCTGTCCCCCGCAGGTGGCTGGGCAGTGACGGGCCCCACGCAGGTGACAGCCAACCAGGGTGGCTCGCTGGTTGTGTCCTGTAGCTACGAGTCTGGCTATGAGCTCTACCCCAAGTACTGGTGCCGCCCGAACTTCCTCTGGATTTGTTCCACCTACATCGCCCAAACCAACGGCTCAGAGGTGACAGTGACACAGGGCAGGGTGTCCATTGAAGACAAGCACACAGAACGCTCGTTCACAGTGACACTGGGCAATGTCTCGCCGGGGGACGCAGGCTGGTACTCCTGCGGGGTGAGGAGGAAGCTGGGGTTCGATCTGCGGCACAGCACCGAGGTGACGGTCTCTGCAGGTAAAGCCAGGCTGGGAGCAAAGCAGGGGCGTGTGGTGGAGCTTTTCATTTGGGTGACAGCGCTGGGACAGGATGTCCCCAGCCAGGGGACACAGGGGTTGTGAAAGTGAGAACAAGCTCCTTTCAGGCACTGAGACCAAGTGGAGTCTGCCCCTGCGCAGATTTAGGTGAGGGATGGAGAGGGCTGTATGGAGCTTTGTGCGGAGCCAAGCAGCTCCCTCGCTCTCATTTGGGGTCTCTGCCTCTGTGAGCCCATTCTTTGGGGTTCCCAGTCTCTGCCAGTTAAACACTCCTTTTCCTTCCTCCTTCTCCCCAGTGCATTGCCTGGGGACCCCTATTTCCACCTCCTGCACCTCCACAGCTGAAGCTGTGGGGCAGAGAACCCCCGTGCAGGGGGCAGGATGGGGCACAGGGGGTGGTCTCCATTTTGCTCTGACTCTGTCTTCTCTTCACAGATCTTTCCAACACAACCAAGGGTGGCAATGTGGGCCCCTTGGCCATCAGCTGCCTGTGCCCCAAGGGCTGTGAGGAGCCTCCAGCACTGTGAGTCTGGGCTTGGGGTCCGGATAAGACCCCAACAGCAACCCCCAGCCTAAAACAGCTTTTCCCCTGCAAGCATCCCCCAGCCCTGGGTCCCCACGGTTCCAGCAGCCCCAAGGAGCATCCCAGGGACAAGTAGGGTGACTGGCAGATGCCCAAGTGCCCTAGTCCCCATCCTCACTGCCCAGACATTATTCAAGCTCTAACATCACCTCCTTTCTCCTGCCCAGGTCCCAGCTCAGCATCACCCCCCTGCTGCTCCTCCTCAGCGTGAAGGCGGCTGTGGCGCTGGCCCTGGTGTGCCGGGTCGTGTGGGTGAGGAGCTGGCACAGGAGCCATGACAAGGAAAACGTGGAGGTAGGCAGCAGCACCAGGACACCGGGCGGTCCCCCCATCCTGGAGCCACAGGGACACCTTCTTGCACCCTTGCCCCCCATCCTGCCAGGGCTGCGACACCTGCCACAACTGCCCCACACTGGGAGATGCTCGGCAGTGGTTGCTTCTCCCCCTGTGAAGCCTCAACTCCTCCTGGCAGGCCCCACGCTGGAGGGGGGGCGGTTTGGAACAGAGAGAGCCTGCGTCTGCTGAGCTGGAGCTGCCACCTGAAGACAATTTTGCAATAAAGCCCGGGTATCCTGCAGGCACCTGTCTGTCTGTCTGTCTGTCTACCTGCTCCTGCTGGCTGGGTGCTGGGAGCCCACTGGCAGCACAGGGTCCAGGACTGTGATTCCACCTGCTGGGGTTCCAGCTCATTTATTGTCTGGTGGGTTTGAATGGTCTCATCTTCTTGGGCCTGGCCAGAGCCACTCACAGAAGGGCTGTGCTGAGGGTAGCCCAGCGGGACTTGGTGGCCAAGGGAGTGGGGACAGGTGTTCACATCCAGCTGCACAGGGACAAGAGGTTGGGGCTCCCCCTCTGCATTTCCCATGGGGAGGACAGGGTGCCCACACAGGAGCACTGCCCCCAGCCTGGGGGCACGTTTGGGGCTCAGGGGGTCCCTGTGCAGGGCTGAGCCACCCCTCGAGAGGCAGATCCCCTTCTGGGTGCCCTGCCTGGCCAGAGAGGCTGGGCAGTATGGCAGAGAGGCAGCGAGAGGCAGGACTGCACCCCGCTGTGGGGACCACAGTGGGGGCAGGAGCAGGACTCAGGGACAGCACAGAGCAGTGACATAAGTGACAGGGGAGGCAGGAAATCACCAAAGGAAACGAGAAACCAAGTGCTCTTGCTAAATCTCCAGCAGCAGTAGATTTGGTGCCCCGGGCAGAAGAGGAAGCAAAGCTCCAGAGATGCAACAAAGGAGTCTGAGCAGCAGGAGAGCTGCCCTGACCTGTTGCCCGGGCCAGCCTGCCCATGCAGCTCCTGCTGCTCACCTGGATGCTGCTGTCAGGTAGAGCTGAGGGGACCCCTGGGGCTCAAGCCCCACACTGGACCAGACCAGTGGGGCAGGAGGTATTGCTGCAGCAGCAGCACTTCTGCAGCTCCATGTCTCCGCAGGCTGCTGGGCAGTGAGGAGGCCTGGCACTGTGCGAGGATTCCTGGGGAGGTCCCTGTCGGTGACCTGTGTGTATGAGCCCGGAGAGGAGATGCAGCCAAAATTCTGGTGCAAACTGGGACCAGTTTATACCTGTGCTTATCACATCATTATCACCTCGGAGGAGCAGCTTATGGTGCAGGAGGGCCGATTCTCCATCCAGGACGATCGCACACTGTGGGTGTTCATGGTGACTGTGGAGGGCCTGGCTGAGGGGGACGTGGGCACCTACCGCTGCGGAGTGCAAAGGGGCAAAATCCCGCGTGATAAGAGTGCCGATGTGGAGGTGATCCTGTCCCTAGGTCAGTCCCTGCGCACGTTCCCCTCCCTGCATAGCACCAGTGACCACTATGTTGCGGGGGCCAGGACCGGGCTGCGGGAGGAGCTGGTACTGGGTTCTGGGGGACGGAGGAGAACAAGAGTGGAACAATGCCCGGCAGGCACCTGCTGCATCTGTCCCCTCTTCCCATTTGCAGGCCCGACGCTCAGCCGGCCCCCACGGTCAGACAGCCCCGGGGGTCCCGGCGCTCCGCCCCGACGGGGCGGGCGGTACTCCTGGGGCGGCCCCGGGGGCGGGCCAGGCCCCGCTGTCCCGCCGAGAGAAACCAGGAGCGGCAGAACGCCGAGCCCCGTCGTCCCGGAGCGGCCATGCAGCTCCTGCCGCTGCTCGCCTGGGCGCTGCTGCCGGGTAAGGCCGGGCCAGAGCCCCCCGAGACCCGGAGCGGCCCTGGGCGGGTTGGGGAGGCCGAACGGTGGGGCGGGCGCGGCGGCGGCGGCAGCAGCAGCATCACTCCCCCGGTTCCGTGTGTCTCCGCAGGCTGCTGGGCGGTGAGGGGACCCGGCACCGTGCGGGGAGTCCAGGGGGGGTCCCTCTCGGTGACCTGCGAGTATGATCTCGGCGAGGAGAGGAAGCCCAAATTCTGGTGCTCTCGGGTATTCTTTACACCTTACACCTGTGATTATTACACCATTATCACCACGGAGGAGCAGCCCGTGGTGCAGGAGGGCCGATTCTCCATCCAGGACAATCGCACACAGCGGGTGTTCACAGTGACCATGGAGGACCTGAAGCTGTGGGACACGGGTACCTATCTCTGTGGGGTGAGAACGCGCATAACCCAGCGTGATAACAACGCTGAGGTGGAGGTGATCGTGTCCCCCGCCAGTCCAGCACCAGTGACCACCACGCCGTGGAGCCAGGACGCGGCTGCGAGTGGAGATGGTACTGGGGGATGGAGAGGGACAAGGGTGGGACAATGCCCGGAAGGCACCTGCTGCATCTGTCCCCTCTTCCCATTTGCAGGCCCGACTGTCAGCCCGGTCCCCGCGGCGGGGACGGATGCTCCGCGGGAGAGCCCCGGCCTCTTCCGCCACTTCCCGGTGCTGGCCGGGCTGCAGGTGCTGACGCTGCTGGCCATGACCGGAGCCGTGCTCTGGGTCAGCCTGCGGAGCGGCTGAGCCCCGGAGGGACCTCCCGGCCTCAGCCGGAGCCGCTCCGCTCCGGGATGCCCGGGCCCCGACGGCGCGGGTTGGGGGAGGCAGCCCCGGGGCACCGCCGAGCCCTTCCCGCCGCCGCCGGCGGCTGCAGTAAAGCTTCTCCGGCACTACTCCGCGCCTCTGTCTCTTCTTTCCGGCGGCCCCCACGGCCAGACAGCCCCGGGGGTCCCGGCGCTCCGCCCCGACGGGGCGGGCGGTACTCCTGGGGCGGCCCCGGGGGCGGGCCAGGCCCCGCTGTCCCGCCGAGAGAAACCGGGAGCGGCAGAACGCCGAGCCCCGCCGTGCCGGAGCGGCCATGCAGCTCCTGCCGCTGCTCGCCTGGGCGCTGCTGCCGGGTAAGGCCGGGCCAGAGCCCCCCGAGACCCGGAGCGGCCCTGGGCGGGTTGGGGAGGCCGAACGGTGGGGCGGGCGCGGCGGCGGCGGCAGCAGCAGCATCACTCCCCCGGTTCCGTGTGTCTCCGCAGGCTGCTGGGCGGTGAGGGGACCCGGCACCGTGCGGGGAGTCCAGGGGGGGTCCCTCTCGGTGACCTGCGAGTATGATCTCGGCGAGGAGAGGAAGCCCAAATTCTGGTGCTCTCGGGTATTCTTTACACCTTACACCTGTGATTATTACACCATTATCACCACGGAGGAGCAGCCCGTGGTGCAGGAGGGCCGATTCTCCATCCAGGACAATCGCACACAGCGGGTGTTCACAGTGACCATGGAGGACCTGAAGCTGTGGGACACGGGTACCTACCTCTGTGGGGTGAGAACGCGCATAACCCAGCGTGATAAGAGTGCTGAGGTGGAGGTGATCGTGTCCCCAGGTCAGTACTTGTGGGTCGCTCCAGTCCAGCATTGGTGGGTCCCCCTCCAAGTGCTGGGTGTGGGGTCTGCGGGGACGGGCCGTCTGGAGCAGGTGGGTGCCCAGGCCCCGTGGGGTAGTCCTGGGGTTTGTCACCAGGGCTCGGCAGGCAGTGCCTATGGGTACCAGGCCATGGGCTTTGGGAACGTCCATCACCGTTCCCTCGCCAGGGACCAGCCCCCATGGTGGGACACTTACATGGAGCTGTTGTGTCACTACCGGGCTGGGCATGAAGTGCCAAGATCCTCTTCCTGCTGAGTGAACTCTGCTGCTTGTTTTAGGGGGGAAATGGGACCACAAAAAGCCTCTTGGGCAGGGGATTACAGCCCTCCCACCTTGAGGAGCATGCTCTGGACATGGCAGAGAGGACACAGTTCCTCCTGGTGTGATGGTGACTTCTGACATGCTCCAAAAGTCACAGCATTTTCCCCTTTTGCTCTTTTTGTTGTAGCTCCTTCTTCCTTCTCCACAACACTGCCTTACATCTCGGCCACCAAGCACTCCTATCTCACTAGCTCTATCTCAGTCCCCACACAGACAACTCCCCAGGGGCAGGCTGTGCCACCAGGACCAAATCCCTCCCACCACAGAGGCTCCAGCACTCCAGGGTGAGTACCAGCTCCTGCCGCAGCAGCCACCTCTCTCCATAAAGTCTCTCTGGTGCAGCTGGAGCACTGCAGCCCTCCAGGCTCTTCACACCTCCATTAAAGATTCAGACCTCCTTTTTTGTCTGTAGAGACCAGCGTTTCATCCTCTCAGTCAGACACTCTTAATGGAAAATGATCCCAGTGCCCCTGGTCGCTTCTCCCTGGCAAAGCCCTGCTTGTCCCCAGCCTGTCATGCAGCTTAAGCAAGGTGCAGGTTATCACCATGTGAGAAATGGTTTCTGGCTGCAGTACTGACCCCATTTCCTTCCCCAAAACTCAGAGGAACCCTTTGCTCGTGGGAAATCAAGTGCTGAGCTGGGTCCAGTTCCACTTTGTAGTCACATGGAGCCTGTCAAAGCACGAGACCAGAGTCGCTCCCTCCTCTCCTGCCTCTTAGAAGTGACACAGCAAGAGGGCAAAGCTTCCATGTATTGAGGGTCTTTTCCAACCAAAATGGTCTATGATTTTGTGATCAGCACACTCAAGGGATAGCTGGCTCACTGACATTTCTTCATTGCCCATTACAACATCAACAAATAGTGGAGCAAAACCAGAGCCAAATTAGATGCAGGAGCTGATCTTTAAAATAATGGAGTCACAGCAGCTCGCAGATACAAGTGTCCGTTTGCTTCTTCAGCATTCAGTTTGCTTTGCTCTGTGCCCAGCTTGTACCCTGACAGCCCCCACGCCTGCTGCCCTCCCTCCCCAGGCAAACCCCGTCATCCATGTCTGCTCCCTGCACTGCTGCTTCGTGCTGGGTCCTCTGAGTCTGCTTCCCAGGAGAAGTGTGGGAACAGAAACTCTTATTTTTCTTGCAGCTTGCATGTGGCTGAGCACATCCTCATTCCAGGCGTTGTAGTGGTGGTTCTTTTGCTTGCGGTGGCTGCTGGTGTTTTGGTAATGCTGTCCAGGAAGAGGAAGAAGGGTAAGCGAAGCCGTTCACTGCCACACACATGCTGTTTCTGCACCAGCACCTGTCTTATGCTGTATCTGTTTTTCCATCTACACTTCTTTTTATTCCCCATTCCCACCCTACTCCATCCAGTTTCTAGGTCCATCACTTAGACCCCCACCAAGGAGTTTCCTTCCCCTGAGGGAGTGATAGGACCATCCCACAGCTCTTGGGATGGGGGCTGCCCGGCACGGCACCCGCTTGAGCTTATCTGGGCACCACCAGCTTCTCCAGATGTGCTCGGTTGCATAGGCCAGGCTTGCACTAGGCTTGATGCTAAGTTTAAGGCCATTGCGAAGGACAAGGACAGATGGGAGGAGACATCACCAGCTAGCAGCTGGGATCTGATTTTATTTGAAGAACTGCTCCAGTTTAGATGCTTGGTGGGGCAATAGGTTCCTTTCCTGCAAGATTCACAACCACAGCACAGCTTTCTTAATACATTTTCTTTTTCTCTTCTGGTTTCACTCCTTTCTAACCACATCCTTGTTTCATCCAGCCTTCTCTGGAGCAGCTGTAGAGATGGACAGGACTCACAGCACATCGTGTACAGTAAGCGAAACCACAGGAGGTGTTGGGATGGCGTGCTCCGAGCTCGCCTGGGGAGGGGAAATGTTACACCCTGAGCTGAACTTTCATGGCCCTTTAGGTTGGGAGGGATCCTTCGAGCTCCATTCTCCAACAGAAAGACCCGACCAGGAGTTTTGTGTGACTATCACAGAGTATTCCTGGGAAGGGAATTTAGGATTGAGGTTTCTCCTCAAGCCCCTCCAAGCAGAGGTGGTTGCAGGTTAATTTTGCCCCAGTGTTCCTGCAGCCATCTCAGCTCTCATCAGGAACCGCAGCAGGATGGGAGATGTTCCCACCCCTGCGGGTTGCAGGCAGGGGTTGCAGGCAGGGGCTGCAGGCAGGGGCTGCAGGCAGGGGCTGCATGCAGGGGTTGCAGGCAGGTGAGCAGCAGTATGTTACGAGCTCATCCCTCTCCTTCGCGTGTCAGGAAGTGGATGCCTTGAACTACGCGGACCTCAACCACACCACAGGCACAGCCGAGACCCAATTATACAGCAATGCTGAAGTGTTCCGCAGCTTGGCAAACACCATGACTGAATACATGGAAGTCAAGCAGAGTGACAAGGTAGGAGAATGCAAAGCAGAGGTTCCAGCAGGCAGTGTTGCCCTGAGGCAGCCCTGCAAAGGATGTTTTTTCTTTATCACTCTCCTTTCTCAGTATTTGGAAGAGGAAAAAGAGGCTACATATGCCAGCGTGCAGAAGTCCCGACCAGAGCAGCAGCAGATCTACGCCAATGTGGCGTCAGCCCCACAGCCCAGATAAGAGTTGTACAGCTTGGTGCAGAGGGTGTGATCCAGTACCCAGCCCCATGGGCTGCTCCTGCGACTCTCCGTGCAGGCAGGAGCCGGATCTTTGTGCAGGCAGGAGCTGGCTTGACAGCAAAGCTGCTGCTCTCATAGGCTCGGACATTTCACTGGAGCAACCTCGAAGAGGATGAGGTTGAGCAGGAGATGTGGAGCGAGATGAGGATGCAATCATCCCTCTGCATTTGGAGAGCTCACCTGCACAGCAGTAGTGCTGGGAATAAAAAACTATCCCTTGCATTGGTGTAGCCCTGGCCAGAGACCGGCCAGGCTCTCTGCTCCTGCCTGTCTGGGGAGGAGCGCAGGATTTGGGAGTACATCCATATTTCCTCAGAGCATTTCCCTCCTCTCCATCAGAAAACGTGCGCTCCAGGCTCCCTGCTCCCCCATGCCCAGGGACAAGTGCTGGGGCAGGTACCCCAGCTAAGAGGCTCTTGCACCCCCAGGGCTGTGCAATGCTTCCCAAACTGCTCTTGCTACCTGGCAAGCTGCAAAGCGACAGGTTGCAGGAGTGACTCTGACTTGTTTTTGATAAACAGCCTCTAAACACGATTAAAATGCGATTTGTCTTTGTGCCTTGCAATGTGAGGAGCTTGAACAGGGGAATAACACAGGGAATAGCAAACTTCTGCCAGCAGAGGAGGGAAGATGACGGTTTTGCCCTTTTGTTTGAGAAGCCATGCATTTTCTGGCTTGACCATCACTTATGCGTTGCAGCCTGCCCAGGGCTGGGGCACAAAATGCTGTCCCCAAAGCAGCCTGGCCATTTGTCACCTGCACAGGGGTCCCAGCCTCGCATGTGGTGAGCCTTTTCCTGCACTCCGGAGATGGTAAGGCAAGTCCTGCAGCTCTTTACAGGCATGGACCAAATTGCTCATGTACAAGGGCAATCCCCTCTGCAGGCTGCATGAACCTCCCCTGCAGCCTGAGGAACCGCTCTTAGTTAAACCTTGGCCCTTTAAAACCCTCCGGGTAGTTGAGGCTGCAAGCCGTCTCTCCGCTGTATTTGCAGAATCTGCCCAGGAAGCTCACAAGGCTCCCCAGAGCTGTTATCAGTGCCCAGACACTGTTTCCTATTTCCCCTGATAAAACACTTCTCCTTCCCCAGCAGGTTTTACGTGGGGAAGGCAGGGGCTGGCCAGCGAAGCTGTGTCTCCTGTGGCGAGGGTCTGCCCTGGCGCTTGGGTTTCCCTCCCAGAGCACTTCTGCTGCCTGCAGCCACCCCGGGAGCTCGCCCAGAGCTCTTCCTGCTGGGTGGGCGTCCCGAAAGAGGTTTTGAATCTTTTCAGGTTTTATTGCAAGAGGAACAAGAGTAGGCTGTGTTTTTCTTTCATAAAGCAAGGTTGGCAGCAGGGGGTTTTTGTGCAGAAGCCCCCACTGTGCCTATGCCTTCCTGCAGGTGTTTCCTGCCATTTGGGATGCTCTGGCTGTGACAACCCGGAGGCTTTAGGGCAGCAGCAGACCTGGCACTCATCGCTGAGCACCCAGAAAGGCTCCTCTGCCATTCGGGGGGCCTGGTGATACCTCTCCCTGCTGAGAGCCCCCTGAGCAGCACTGGGGGACTTGGGGGGATCCCTGAGGCTCAGCAAGGCCTTTGCGCAGTGCCTGTGTGGAGGTGTGGAGATGTGAGCACCCAGTGAGGGCACTGGGACCTGCACCCAGTCCTGTAACCATCTGCAAAGGAATTGGGCAACCCAGCGCTCAAGGCTGGCACAGAGCAGGGTTCTCTATGGGAGGCACCCAGCACCCTCACACACACGGATGTGCCCCCACGCACACATGTATGTGCCTCTGCACACACCCCTGTGCTCACAGGCATGTGCCCGTACACCAGTGTGCACCCACCAGTTCATGCACAGCCCCACACCCCAGTGCACACACAAAAATGCTCATATAGAGGCCCCTGTGCACACACGTGCATGTACATAAGTGTGCACAATACAAACATGCAGGTGTACACACAAACGCTGAGGCACAACTGCACACCCCAGCACACGTGAACGTGTACGTGCACATCCCGGCATGCACACGTATCTGCACACGTGCACACCGGCGTGCATACACATGTGGACACCCAGTGGCCACCGAACACACGGCAGTGCACACGTGCCCATGTGTACACCAGCATGCATGAGCACACACACACCCCAGTGCGCACAGGCTGACCCTGGTGCGTGCACGCAGAAGCACATGCACACTGTGCTGCTCACAAGCACACGGACACCCAAGGGCACATATGGACACAAGTACGTGCATGAACACTCGCACACTCCAGTGCATAATGCACACACAACCATATGCACATCACACTCACTGACATGCATGCACACACAGGCACATGCGTGGGCACACGCACACCCCCAGCCGCACCTGAACACAAACACACGCGCAACCCCAGTGTACAGATGCATGCACACATGTGTGTACATATGCACATCCCCAGAGCACATATGCAGACATGCATTTACTCATGGTGCACACATGCATGTATACGGATGGGTACATGCACAGCCTTGTCCACACATGCCTAGGTGTGCACACGTGACACATATACATGAACACACACATATCACGGTGCACACCTGCACAGGCAGGCACACAGGCACACATAAACATGCATGTGCATGTGCATATCCCAGTGTACGCATCCATGGGCATGCACACACAGTGCACACATGCATGTATACGGATGGGTACATGCACAGCCTTGTCCACACATGCACAGGCATGCACATGTGACACACACATGCTTGAACACGTATACATCCCACTGCACACGTGCAGAGGCACACATACACACACATGCATGTACACATGCATACCGCAGTGCAATGCATGCACAGGCATGCATACACGGTGCACACATGCATATACTCATGGTGCACACATGCTTGTACATGGATGGGCACATGCATACCCCTGTCCACACATACATGGGCATGCACACATCACACACGTACGTGAACACACGCACATGCCAGTGCACGCACACACACCCTGGTACACACATGCACATCCCGCTGCACACACACACACACACCGATGCACACACACACACACGCACATCCCAGTGCACACACACCCCGGTGCACACACACACCGATGCACACACACCCGCACATCTCGGTGCACACACACCCCGGTGCACACACACACCGA
>VWYH01007034.1:2748459-2766782 GCA_013399365.1 Pampusana beccarii | reverse complement strand
TTGGGTTGGGCGGGGGGCCTGGAGGGGTCGCGGGAAGGCGGTGCGTGCTGGGAGGGGCTCCCGGGGGGCGAAAGGCCCTTGGGGTGGGGTCCCTGGGAAGGAGCACGGGCAGGACCTTGTTCAGTGTTTCTCCAGCGCTTTTGGTCCCGGAGAGCGCAGCTGTGACCCCGGCTCCCGGGTGGGTGTGCTGGGCTGGGCCTCACAGCCTCATCACGGCAGGGCACGGCTGGTCCTTTTGCCTCCCAGTAAAACACCCACCGCCAGCTGGAGCAGCCCTGTGCTCATCCCCTGTGCCGGGATCCCCTGTGCCGGGATCCCTTGTGCTCATCCCCTGTGCCGGGATCCCCTGTGCCGGGATCCCCTGTGCTCATCCCCTGTGCTGGGATCCCCCTGCCCACACAGCACCCGGGGGGTGGCTGGTACAGACACAAACCGACCTTAGCCATTTGGTCTTGTAGCAAGCCCAGCACAAGAGAGCAAGTCCCTCTGTGTGCAGCTGGGGTGCTGTGATTTTGGTCTGCAAAATTGAGGTGTCTCTTGCTGGCATACAGGGGACTGTCCCCATGAGTGGGGTACAGGACTGTGCCGGGAGGCACTGTGGATCCTAGCCAGGGGTTTTAGGTGGCGGAGTGACGGTGTGGTGTCCTTTGCTGCACAGTGGCTGCTCAGAGAGCACCTACTGTGTTGCAGCATTGAGCTCTGTGGGGACTGGGAGTATTTGGCTCTGGGAACAGGGATGCTCCAGGGAGCGTTTTGGCAGAGCAGGCCTGAGTTAATGCTGTGTGTCCTCTCTTCTGCATCCCCCTGGCACTGGAACAGGAGCGGCAGAAAAAAGCCAAGTTGCCTGAGAGCAGCGACAGCTCCAAGGACTCGGACAGCTCTGCCGGGCGCCGGGGCAGCGCCAGCCGGAAGCATGGGCGATGGCGGGGACGGCCGGACAGCCCCGGGGCACTGGTGTCCAAGGTGGTGAGAGCCGTCACGGCGAGGCACAAACCGGGACGGAGGCTGCCGGCTGCACCGGACTCCTCCAGCCAGAGGAACCTGACAGAGCTGCGCGGGGAGGCCCAGCTGGGCGTCTTCCAGCAGGGTGACACGGGCAGCGTGGAGGGGGCTCCCCAGCCCACTGAGAACAGCTTCACCCCGAAGTGCGAAATCACAGGCAAAGATGCCCTCTCGGCGCTGGCCCGGGCCAGCAGCAAGCAGTGCCAACAGGAGATCGCCAACGTGGTGTGTCTGCACCGGGCTGGCAGCCTCATGCCCCAGTCTGTGCCTCGCCACTGCCAGCTCTCAGGTTAGTCCTGCTGGGGGGCTCCCGGCCGCCCTGGGTGTCGGGAATATCCCAGCAAGGCATGTGGGCCACCTTATGTCATCAAACTGTCCCACCTGGCAAAAAGCGGCCTCAATCTGTCACTAATTCTCAGATTACTGCTGCCTCTGTAATCCAATCAAAGCTGTGCTGGCCTCCTTAAGATGGGCTCTTCATCCCAATCTACAGTGCTTGCAGAGACCGAAAACAGGCCCAGCTGCATCTTCTGTTTTGAGGTGCCAGAGGACACCCCCATCTTTCCCAACCTGGCCCTGTCAATTTATCACAAGGGACTGTGCGTGCCACCCTGTGATGGCTCTGCAGCCAATTTGGGCTGCATTGATGGAGTTTGCCCAAGGCCGAGCTTTTCCCTGCTGTCACCTGCCTTGCTCAGGTCTCGGTTTATCAGGAGCTTGGGGTGGTGGGTGCCAAGGTGGGGGCAGCTGACAGCCCTCTCCCCCCGTGCAGGCAAGGTCAGCCCCGTCATCCAGTGGGACGAGAACCGGCTACAGCAGCCGCCCCCCAGCAAGCCCGTGCGCATCGCCTACATGCTGGTTGTGCATGGCAGGGCCATTCGCCAGCTGAAGCGGCTCATCAAGGCTGTGTACCACCAGCAGCACTTCTTCTACATCCACGTGGACAAGGTACGGGCAAAGGTGCCAACAGTGCCTGGATTGGTCACCGGCACAGGGCACAGAGCTGGGGTGTGGGTGGGTGGTGAGCGGAGGAAGTAGCTGGGTGGGCTTTGTCCTCACTGCTGGTGGAGCTGTGACCCTCCCACCCCTATTTCTGCAACTGCGGGCAAGCAGGATCTATCCCCCTCCGCCTTGTCTTGCTGCTCCCCTGCCTGTGGAGGCTGCTGTAAGGGTTGACCCCCAGAAGATGAGCTCCCTGCTGAGTGTGTGTGTTCCCTGACAGCGCTCCAACTACCTCCATCGCGAGGTGGTGGAGCTGGCCCAGCACTACCCCAACATCCGCGTGACGCCCTGGCGCATGGTGACCATCTGGGGAGGTGCCAGCCTGCTGAAGATGTACCTGCGTAGCATGAAGGACCTGCTGGAACTGGCCGAGTGGCCCTGGGACTTCTTCATCAACCTGAGCGCCACTGACTACCCCACGAGGTGAGGACTTTGCTGGGGCAGGGGAGGATGATGGAGGTGTTTGGGCTGCGTGATGCTGCCACAGCCTTAGGAAGGGCAGGGAGGAACAGGGAGCTGGGGAAGATGGAGTTGAAGGTTGTGCCTATGTGCTGGTGATGATGCTCCAGGGCCAGGCTCACCCCATCTCTGCAGAGGAGCCCAGCCAGTACCTCAGAGGCTGTTTTTTCCTGCCGTCTGGGTGTTGCAGGGAAACACGCATGTGAGGCACCAGACAGCAGAGAGGCCACTGTCTGTGTCTCCCCAGCGATGGGGAGGGAGTTTGAGTCAGCGCCCACCAGGCAGCTTTAGGCTCCTTGTGTCTGATGGCTCTTGCAGAATGAATGTTTACCAGGCTGCTTTACCCCAGGGGCCATTGATGCTTTCTAATTTGCACCTCAGGACCAATGAAGAGCTGGTGATGTTCCTGTCCAAATACCGAGATAAGAACTTCCTGAAGTCTCATGGCCGAGACAATGCCAGGTAATCCCAGCTAGGGGCAGAGCTGAGCTGGAGGAATAGAAAAAGGAGGGATTTCAGAAAAAACCTGAAACAGTTGGGGCAGGGGGGGATGTTCTGGATGTAGCTGCACCCAGCAAAGTGGGTGATACTCCTAACCCCTCATTCTCATCCCCGTGCCCAGGTTTATCAAGAAGCAGGGCCTGGACCGCCTGTTCCACGAGTGCGACTCCCACATGTGGCGGCTGGGCGAGCGCCACATCCCCGAGGGCATCGTGGTGGACGGGGGCTCCGACTGGTTCTCGCTGACGCGCAGCTTCGTGGAGTACGTGGTCTATGCTGAGGACCAACTGGTGTCCCACCTGCGCCAGTTCTACACCTACACGCTCCTGCCAGCCGAGGTGGGTGCTGGCTGCAGGGCACGGCCTGGATTTTCATCCCACTGACTTTGACATCTCTGTCCCACTTCATCCCCGCCCTGGGCAGCTGCAAAGGGCGTTGCTGGTTCTGCTCAGGGAGCTTTGTGCCTCCCCTTTGTCCAGAGCCAGGTATGAAAGAGAGAGGAGCAGACAGGCCAAGGGTCGTGTTTATATCCAGCTTTAGGTCCAGCGCCCTCTGAGCCAGATAAAGACCAATGAGGGTGCGCAGCCTGCTCCTTACAAGTTGCGCTGTTTTGGGAACGGGGATAGGTTTCTGTTCAGATGTCGAAGTCTGTCCTGTTCGTCTGCCAGTGAGGGGTGGGGGGGTCTCTGTTAACTACCTGTCCTCCATCCCCACTGGGTGTCCTGTCCCTTCTCTTCCGTGTACAGTCCTTCTTCCACACAGTCCTGGAGAACAGTCACGCCTGCGAGACGCTGGTCGATAACAACCTCCGAGTGACCAACTGGAACCGCAAGCTGGGCTGTAAGTGCCAATATAAACATATAGTCGACTGGTGCGGGTGCTCCCCAAATGACTTCAAACCCCAGGACTTCCTCCGGCTACAGGTGAAAAAGATCCTCCTTTCTCCTCCCTTTCTCTCCCCTCCTCCCTGTCTCTCCCCTCCCTTCCGAGCTCTCCTGCAGGCATGTCCCTGGCTGCAATGCCAGCTGCTGTGCATGTCCCCACCAGCCTCACCGCAGCCCTGCAAAGGATGGGAGCAGGATTGGCACCCCAGCTGCCCTGGGGCTTGGCACAGATGTATCTGTAAACACTTGGGCAGCGGGATTACAGTGACTTTCCTACCCAGCAGCCAGGTTTTTGCTTGCAATGCTGCTCCTCTTCCTAGATTTTCTTTCCCATTTTCCTGCTCTTTTTCCTGGACACTTGCCACTTGGAGCAAATTCCTTTTCAGGAAAACCTGTCCTCTTTGGCAGGACAAAATGCCTTGTGACAAGCGATCTCCTGTGCTCTCAGTGTGCAGGGATGTAGACTGAACAAGGGAGGTTTGGGAAGAGATACCCCAGCCCTGAAGAGAGAAGTTAGCAGGATTTTTGAGCAGTCCTGGGCTTATATATTGCAGGGCCTTGATCCTGCAGGCTGGGCCATGTGGCCAGGCCTCGTGCAGGGCTCTGCAGGGTGGGGACCCATCTGAATGTAGAGATCGCAGTGAAGGAGCTAGATGACACATGGCTGCTTCTGAGCATAGAAAGGGAGAGGCAGTGGAAGAGTTGAGAACCCATCTGTGTTACCAGTAAACGTACTGTGTGCTCCCACCAATCCTGCCACAGAGGAGCCCACGTGAAGCTGGCTGTGCTTTGCTGCTCGTTAGCCTGTGCCCTCAAAGGGGACAGGATGGGTCCCAGCATGTTTTTTCCCAGTTTGTCTCCCTCCTGGCTGCCACACTCAGGTGGGAGGGTGAAGGGACTGCAGCCAACACTGTTAGAAATGCTTAGAAACGCCTGTGCTCTTCCAGCAACTCTCCAGACCCACCTTCTTCGCCCGCAAGTTTGAGTCAACAGTGAATCAGGAGGTGCTGGAGATCCTGGACACGCACCTCTACGGCAGCTACCCCCCCAACACACCAGCCCTGAAGGCTTACTGGGAGAACGTCTACGACCGCGTTGATGGGCTCAGCGGCCTCAGCGATGTCACCCTCACCTTCTACACAGCCTTCTCCAGGCTGGGGCTCCGCAAAGCTGCATCCATGCCGGCAGCGAAGGCTGACAAGCTCTGCAGGTGGGTTATTTGCTGCGGGCTTGAACTGGGCTCCCAGTGTTGGCCTGTCCCTCGTGCTGGGAGGATGCTGATGCTCAGATGTGGAACCTCTCTGTCTGTGTGTCTCTCTCCAGATTTGAGACCCGGGGCTTTCCATCCAGTGTGCACTTATATTTCTATGACGACCGTTTCCAGGGTTACCTGGTGATGCAGGAAGTGCAGAATTTGGCGACTGGGCAGGCAGAGTCCCTGGAGGTGTGGATGATGCCCCAAGGAGCTCTGAAGCTGGCGGGTCATGGAGGGCAGGCAAACCGCTTACAGAACCTGGAGGTAAATGGGGAAGTTTCCCTCACAATGGCCACTTTCCTTCTCGGCTTTGGCACACCACACTGCCCTTTCTCTTCTCCCAAACCTGCACGCCGTGGGGACATGGTGCCACTGTCGTGTCTGAGAACAAACCTTTATCCAGGAGTTTGGCTTCTGTGTGGGGTGTGGAGCTGATTGGTGGGGAAAAGGCCTGAAGGGGATTTTCTGGGGGGGGATCTGAGGCAGTGGTGCCCAGCTCTTGCAGCTGCAGGAGGCATCACGTGGCTGCGTTATTGCTGGCACAGTGCAGGCAGGCAGGAGGGCCAGGGAGGGTGGGGTGTGAATTGCTTTGGGCTCCAAAGTTGAAGCCTTCCCTGGTTTGGGGATGTGAAATGCAAAACCTGAGCTGATAGCATCCTGCTGCCTAGTGTCGCACTACTTGTGCCTCCTGTCCCTCCAGGTGGGTACGGAGTGGGACCCCAAGGAAAGGCTCTTCCGCAATTTTGGAGGTTTGATGGGGCCTTTTGATGAGCCGGTGGCCATGCAGAAGTGGTCGCGGGGACCCAACCTGACGGCCACAGTGGTGTGGATCGATCCCACCTACGTTATTGCCACCTCCTACGACATCACGGTGGATGCCGAGGCAGAGTTCACCCAGTACAAGCCCCCTCTCAATCATCCCTTGCGCCCCGGTGTCTGGACCATCCGCCTCCTCCAGTTCTGGGAGCTCCTGGGGGAGAACCAATTCCTGGTGGTGCCCCAGACCTTCAACCGCAAGCAGCCTCTCAGGAAAGGTGAGGAGGGTGCTCTGGAGTTTGGGGCTGGGGGGGTCTCCATGTGGGTGGTCTGAGGCACTTTCTCCTGGTGTTGACCTCTCTGGGCTGTAGCTGATGACAAGACAGGAGCCATCCTGGTGTCCCCAAGTCTTGCAGCAGCACCATTCTCCTCAGGCTGGGGTTGCAAAGGGAGGGGATGCTGAGCCCTGGCAGGGGGGGTGACAGTACAAGGGGCAGGGTGCTGGGATGTTGTTGCGCTGCTGATCCCTCTTTTCTGTCCCTGCCCAGATGACAGCAACTGGCTGCATGGTGGGCCCCCCCGCAACGAATACATGGAGCAGAGCTTCCAGGGGCTGGGGGGAATCCTCAACCTGCCGCGTTCCGAGGAGGCGGAGGAGGACGCGGTGCGGAAGGCGCAGCTGACGGGCAAGGCGCTGGAGGACTGGGCGGACGGTGCCATCGGCGCTTTCTGGTCCGTGGCGGATGTCTGCGTCGGCGGCCCCTCTGCCTGCACCTCCCTGGAGACCTGCAGCAAAACCTCCTGGAGCTCCCTCTCCCCGGACCCCAAATCGGAACTGGGGCCCATCAAACCTGACGGGCGGCTGAGGTAGCAGGAGCAGCCGGGGGGGCGGCTTGGGAGTGAGCAGCATCCTCCGTCACTGGCGTGGGGGGGGCTCTGGACTACTTCACCCTGTGCCATTTGCACCGTAGTCACTCGAGGAAGAGAGAATGGGAACCGCTGGGTGGGCAAAAACCTCCTGGTGGGGGGTATTTTGGATGGAAGGGGAATGAGGTTGGTCTTGCCCACCTCCCCCAGGAACGGGCCAGGGAGAGCGTGCCAGGGTGGCTGTCACCGTGGGGGCACGGACGGTGCTGACAGGAGCTGTGTGTTTGTTACTGCAAGTCTCGGAGCGTCGGGAAGGGGTGATGGGGAGGGAGGGAGGGCTGGTGGGTGGGCAGGCCAGGCCAGGGCTGGACCAGCTCAGCACCCTGCCCAGCCCTGGGCTGGATCTCTGCGGGAGATCTCAGGCCCTGTGCTGCTGGCTGCCCCCCCAGGAGGGCTGGCAAGGGACTATGGGGACAGGCAGAAGCAAAGTGCGTCAAAGCCAGTCATGCGCACAGAGCTGCTGCTGGCCCAGGGCTTGCATCTCATCCCCTCCACCCCAGCCCTTTAGTTTGTATTTTTATAAATATATATATAGAAATATATATGATGCAAAGTGCAATAGAGACGAGACCCCGCGTTGGTCGGGAAGTCCTTGTGTCTCCATCTCCCCTCAGACTGTAACATACCTTGTTCTCTTGGGTGTCCTGGTGCCACAGGACAGGGTGCTGGGTCGTTTACATGTTTTTTTATTATTAGTTTTATTATTATTGTTTTGCTGTTTCCCCACTGCTGGGGACCCCTGTGCCCCTTGGGCAGGGTTGGTTGTGGGGTGCTGCCTGCCCTCCCAGGCAGCCGCCCGACTGTGCCAAATGTTTGGAGCTGCCGGTGTGTGTTGTGTGATGGTGAGCGGGAGGAGTGCTCGGTTCAGCGGTCAGATCCAACAAGCTGCTGTAGACCCTGCTGCCTCCGTCTCTGCTTCAGCAAAGGGACACCCCAGTCCCCTGCCAAAATGCCATCCTCGGGGCTGGCGTCCTGCTGCGATGTGGTGGCAGCGTGCCGTGCCCAGAGGGTGGCCCTGTGCCACGGCCCCTTGGCCCAGCCTTTTCTTTTCTCCTGTTTGGCAGAAGCTCTGGGGAACTGCAGTGCTTCCCTGGCCAAAATGCAAAGAGGTGAGACGAGGTCTGGCCGGCTCCATCCGCTTTCCACTGTTTCTGCTTCCCCTTCCTCTGGAGGGAAGAGTTGCCACCTCCTCTTGGGAAGAGGGGTGCAGGGGAATATCCCCCTTCCCTCCCATCCTCCCGGGCTTGGGGACTGCCTGTGGTGTTCCTTTCCAGGGCTCGCACTTCTGGTCTCCATGTTTTATGGATGCAGACACTACAAGAAGTTGTAAAAAGGAGGGGACGGAGACCTTGGTGTGTGTGGGCAGGTGCCTGCTGCCCCCCCAGCCACCCCACATGTTCCCGTTCCCTCGGGGGTGCTCCGGGGCCTGGCTCCACTGCAGGGGAAGATGCCAAAACTCTGTGTCGGAAGCATTATGTAAAGTTGTCTTAAATATGCAACATCTCCACAAATATATCTATATCTCTACGGTGCGGTGTGTCGGGTTTTTGCAGTGCGTGCTGGAAGGGGCGAGGAGTTGGGGAGGATGCTGCTGGGTTCCCAAAAGGCTTTGGAGGGGCTTTGCCTCCATCTGCCACCCTGGTGAGGATGTAAACCTGTCCTGGGCAGCAGGGCACGCCGTGCTGGGCTGTGGGGCAGGGGTGGGCTGGCTCGCTTGGGCGATGTGCAGCTCACAACCGCGCTCATGGGTTTTCTGAGCCTGAGTCCAGAGCTGGAGCCCGGTCGTGAGCCCGGTTGTGACCCGGGGGGCTGCGGGCTGGTTCTCGGTGCAGAGGCAGACCCTGGCAGCAGCCGCCCTGCACGTACCGCCTGCTCGGATTACTCGGCGTTTACATGAACTAATTAACGTTTTAACGTTAAGTCCAATTAGCACCTCGTGGTGCCTGCAGGGCTCGGGCAGAGCCTGCTGTAGCCCAGCCCAGCTTTCCCTCCCCAGGAACGGGGCAGCGCCGGGGTCGTTCCCTGCGCACTAACTCGAGTCCGAGCAGCGCCGTGTGGGACCGGAGAGTGACAGCCGGCCTGGCCGCAGCTCCCGGTTGCTGTTCGGTCGGGACAGCACTGCTCCGGTAACGCCGGTGCGGGGCCGCCTGGGGCACCCGCGGACGTGCTGGGCTGGCCCCGGCGTGTCTCCGGAGGGGAGAAGTGGGCTGGATCGGGGCCGCCCGCCCCGGGTCCCGCCCCGATTCCCGCCCCGCCTCGTCGCCACGGCAACCGCCGGTACCGCGTTCCGTCCAGTGAATGTAGCCGGTCCCGCCTGCAGCCAATGAGGGCCGGCGGGGGGCGGCGCGGNGCGCACCCCAGCGAGGCCTCGGCGCACACGGCGGCCGCCGGCGCGGCCATGGACAGCAACGTGCTGGCCATCGTCATCGCCGCGAGTGAGTGGCGGGCGGGAGCTCCGGTGGGGCCGGGCGGGGGCGGCCGCCGTGCGGGATCAGCCTCTGCCGTTGCCTCCCGGGGCGGTCTCGGGCGAAATGATTCTCCCACCCACGGCTGCTGGAGTATCGCGGTCCTTGTCCGGGGCTCCGCTGGCTCCCGGGGCTGTGGCCTCGAGCGAAGCGGCGTGGATTTTCTGCGCGACCGGGGGGTTGGCGGTACCGGGTGGGCTCCGTGGAGCACAGCGCGGGCTGGGCGGGAGCCGCGGGTTCCCGAAGGCTGGAGCGCTGGTGAACCGGCAGCCTGCCGGGGTGCTGAGCCTGAGCCGGGAGCCCCAGCCCCGGCCCCGGGCGGGGGGGCACCGGGAGCCCGGTCTCCGCGGGTCCGGTCCCTGCTGCAGCGGTCCGGGATGGGGCCGAGCCCCTCTGGCTCTGCCGCTTGTTCCTGTTCTCGTAGGGACAGAGAGATGTTTGGCACAATGAGGCTTTTGGCGTTCCCGGGACAGGTGAAACCGGCTTCTCTGGGGCTTTTCCAAGACGCTCTTTGCCGAGTTGCCTGGAGGGTGCAGGCGGGAGGCAGCAGGGAGGCCCGTGGACCCACTGGGCTGTCTGCTTATTCGCCTCTTTTCCCTTCCCCTGCCAGCGGTGTCCACCTCCGTCTTCATCGTGGCGATCCTCATCCTGCTGCTGCTCCTGTACCACCGGGACCCCATGTGCTGCCAGTTCCTCTGCTCCTGCCGCTTCTTCCAGACCCCCAGCCAGTATGTGAGTGTCCTCCTGCCCGTGAGCCCCCCACCTGCTCCCCGAGCTCTTGTTCCCGTGCACTGGGGTCTGCGAGGCTGCATTGCCGGGCTCACTGATGGATGTGGGACCTCCGAGCAGAGCTGGGCTCTGCCCCCTCCTTGTTCCCAATCTGTCCCAGAAATGCATCCACCCAACCCTGCGGGGCTGTGCGGCTGGTGTAATATCTCCAAAGCTGGGACTAGCAGGTTCCCCAGCTCCCCACGCAGCTCAGGAGGGGTGTTCTCCTCCCCTGGCACAGTGTGTGGGGGACGGGCTCTGTTTTACAGGGAAATAACCCAGCGGGGAAGCGGCTGGAAGCTCAGGGCGAAGGCAGACAAAGCCGCTCGCTAGTGCTCGCATCCCCGGCAACTGGCTTTCTTGTGCTCAGCTCCTGCGTGCAGAGCAGCGAGAGACAAAGCCCTTTTGCTTGCATCTGTAATTTCCTGGGGCTGGCTTTCAAGTGGGGAAGCTGGTGATGGAAAAAGAGCAGCATGTTCAGCCAGCGCTGCCTTTGTGGTGGTGGCTGCCTAGGGAATGCTCAGAGAAGAGGGGACATCCAGCCTCGGCTAGCAGGGGATCGAGAGACTTGTACCATGAAAGGCAAATCTAATAGTCCAGCACAGGCTGGGAAGTCCCCAGCAGACATCAGAGTGGGAACGGGCTGCGCTGCTGGTGTCCCCTGCCCGCCTCGCTGCCTCTGCTCCTTTCCTCCTCTTCCTCCCCGCTGCCTGTCCGTGGCACGTGCTGGGGAGAAGGCTCAGACGCTGCTCCCCGAGGCGGTGCGGGATGTGCCGTGAGCTGCAGAGCCTTTGCCGTGCCTGGGTCTGGCTCTCAGGTGGGTGGTTAAAGGAAAAGGCATCTTGTCTCTAGCAAAGGGCTGTGTGGACAGATGGATGTGGATGTGAAGAACTACATGTGGGAAGGGAACGTATATAGGATGTATTTCCATCAGAAAAAGCGAAGCAGTAGTCGTGGTGTGAGGCAGCTTTCGAGCAGGTGTAGTTGCGCTGGTTTTGCTGGTTGGTTATTAAAACAAACAGTTGCAGCTCCAGCCAGCCCAGTTTCCCTGCAGCTTCTGTAATTGCACTGTAGTGCCAAGACAAATGCGGCCTCGGTTGTTAAGAACGGAAGTAAACCTGTCATTCGTAGTTCCCCCTGTGGATCCCTTGTTGTTCTGGGAGTCTCTGGACTGTTTTCTGCTGGCAGAGATGGGGCTTTTCTGAGAGCAAGAAAGAGTCCATGGCTTGAGCTCTGGCTCAAGGGGCTGCTCTGCACAAGAGGCATCTCTGCTGTTGCTCAACACCTTGACAGGGAATCGAGTTTAACTGGAGCAAGACTTCTCAGGAACAGAACAGCTATTGCTCTGCAGATTTGCTTGCTACGTTATCCTGAAATGACTCTCTTGGTAGATAAGCATTTACAAATTGTGTGATCTTGAGCATGTGACAGAGCTCTTATCTACACTAGCGGAATACTTGAGTTGGTTTTTTTCTGTCCTCCGAAGATAGTTCTGCTGAGTCTGAATGAAACCCTGCCCTGGGCCCGGGCTGCCGGCCCTTGGGCTGCGCTGTGTAGCGGTGCCAGCTGGCGCGGGCGCTTGGAGCGGGCTCTGTGCTGCCCGCTGAGGATGTGCCCGAGCTGTCGGTGCTGGCAAACAGGCAGACAGAGGTTCACTGCCAGCTGCGAGAGCCGTGTTAGCCAAACAGGCAGAGGTAGCAGCTCTCCCGCCCTGCCCGAAGTCCCAGTTCCCAGGCTGTCCCGTGGGCTGAGCCCCACTCGCGGCCAGGCGGGGTGTGAGGGATTTTGGCTCTGCTCACGTCCTCCTCCCTGACCCCTCGTTACAGGACTGTCCCCCACCCTACTTCAGCAGCAGCCAGCGGCTGGTGGGTCCCCAGCGCGGAGCGTCACGGCTGGACAGCGCTGCCGAGAACCCGGGCGTGCAGGTGAGGGCTGCGTCCTGGATGGGAAAATAATAGCGAAGATCCTGGTGATTCTGGGAAGAGACTCTGGTTATGGGGACCTGGGGAGCTTCTGGAGCACAGGGAGAAGGTGCTGGACAGCAGGAGCAACTTTGGGAAGTGCTGTCTGTGTGTGTAACCCTGCAGGAGAGCATCAGGAGCCGGGAGGGGGACACCCTGCAGGGGACACACCTGCCCTGAGGTGTGTGGGCATGAAATTCCAGGCAGATCCCTCGGGGCTTGGGATATTACAAACCAGGCTGTGGTGTAGTGATCTCCTGGGCGGGGAGATTTCCTATCTCAGGGCCCAAGGAAAATTACCCACAACTTTGAACCCTGAAGTAACATGAGGTGACACCAAGCTGTGAACTTCCCTGGAAGAGAGCGACCACTGCACTGACCTCTCTCTTCTGGGCCGGGCATTTCTAGGGAGACGAGCTGTTCTGTGTCGGACCCCCGAGCACCTACCAGCTCCCTTCCTGGGAGCAACCCCGCTTGCCGAGCTACGAGAGCGTGCGGAAGAAAGATCGCCAGCGGGAAATCCATCAGATGATCGCTGAGAGGTTTGGGCTGTGGGCAGAGCCCTCCCAGGAGGTGAGCTCTCCCTCCTCTGCACAGGGGTGCTGTTCCCTCTCCCTGGTCTGTATCTGGGTCTTGCTTCAGCAATTAGTTCTCTGTGATTGCCTTTTTCCAATAGCCTTTATCTCCAGGAAGGGCACAAAATGTTCCAGGAGGTTCCATTTGTGTACATCTGTACTGGTTAATGATTGATCTCTCCGGGTGCGTTTGCAGAAATGCCTGTGCCAGGAGGCAGGGCAGAGCTGCTGATGAAAGGGCAGACCCTTCGGATCACCTGCTCCGTACAAGCCTGAGCTGGGAACGTTGGTTTTAGATCTGTGAAGCTTTCACAGTTTCTTGCTCCCTTCTGCCTGCAGGACACCTCTGGGAGGCCCCTCACTATTATCTTAAATTGTTTATGGCTTATTTATGAGCAGGAGGCTTTGTCTGTTACAACATTTAAGATTTGCACTCCCACAGTAGGATAGGGAAAAGCGAGTGCATCTGCCAAGTAGGTCGTGCAGCAGTGGCCTGAGAGGATCCTGTTGAACAAAGAGACCTCATTGACTAAAACAGAACAGAAACATTTGAAACCCTCAACAGAGCACTAAAGGTTCACCAGTTTACCTGGATTTGGGGCTATTAAAGCTGCACCATTTGAGTTTGACACCATCAGCACTTGCTACTCGGTGTCCGGAGCTGTAACTGCTGATACCAGAGCACTGAGAGGAAAGCCCCCAAGGATAAGTCAGGAGGAACTGCAAAGAGCACTCTTCTACAACATCCCTGTGCCACTTCTGTCACTGGTTATGGGGACAGTGCTAGCTCAGCTCTGCCAAAATAAATGTAACAACAGCACAGAGGTTCCTCGCTGCTGCTGCACTTGCTAAGAAAACCTGGGTAGAAAGCCTGGTTTGAAGGTGCTTGTGTAAAACCTGATAATTGATCCTTGGTCAAAAGAATGAGAAGAGTCTTATTTTAACAAAAGTCTGGTCTTTTCTGGCCTTGCAACAAGTAGTGACAAGTCCTTGAAGGGAGACAGGGACGAGCAGGAACCTGGTGCAGAATACGAGGGGGGAGCGGGTAGAATGTGCCTCACCAGCGGGTTTCTGCCCAGCAAACGGGTGCTAAGCACTCGTTTCAAGGTGTCCATCTAGCCAGTGGGCCATAGCTCTGAGTGCCACAAGAATTTAACGTCAGGCTGGTGGTGGCTGTGAGCCTTGTCACCCGCTCTGTAAGAAGAGGTGGGATAATCTGGTTATTTCTGATCCGCTGTAATGCTCTTCCTCTCTCCTCCACAGATGCCGCCTCCCTACGAGCACGCTCTGCGGCACCCGCCGGCTCTCTCAGGAACACTCATCAGCTCAGGGACCCTGGACAGACGTGGCGTGCCGGAGCCGTTCCAGGCGCCTCTCAGCTACCCAGCTCAGCGAAACACAGACGTGTGAGGCCTCAGCCTCGCGTTACTGCTCCTTCCTGTGGTGGCAGCGACAGAAGTGCCTGTGACACCGTTCTCATCCGCAGGGAGCGGCTGAACCTCAGACCTCCACTCAGATTCACCATCAGCCGAGACACAGGCCGGTCAGACCCGATCAGGGGACACGTCCCTCCTGCTGCACCAGGACCACCATGGAGCCACCGCCGGGTATTGCATCCCGAGCGATACTGGAGGGATATTGCTCGCTTGTCTCTGGCAAACATACTGTTACCAACAGCGAGGGCTCTGCTGCTTCTGTACAGTGGGCAAGGCCAAGGTGAAGCTCAGCTCCTCCAGCAGCTGGCACATCGTACCTCTGCGAGGCGAGCACCGCTCGGCATGCCAAGCATCAGCCTCAGACAGTGGTTATGTTGTCCTGCTTCACTTATGTCTTGGGTTATAAAGTGTTTTACTTTGTCAGTGTATCAGATATCAGGTGGGAATCCTCGCCTGTGAGCAGCAGAACGCGCTCGATGCACCGGAGCATCACTCTGGGCTCTTGCACACAGTTCTCTGTGACAGAGCGATGTTGTGTGGATTTGGATAAAGCTCCAGAGAGGCTCCAGGGGCCGTGTCACCTGTGGTGTGCAAGTACTGACCACTGACATGAACCGTGCGACTGCTCACGTGAGCCAGGAAAGGACCAAAGTGTGGACGAAGTATCTGGTGGGCTCTGTGAAGAACAGAAAGCAGAAGTGGACACACGGTAGCTGCCCCAGTTTACCTGGTTGTCTTCTACAGAGCACACTATCTAATAACGTCAACACTGGTGTCCTCACACCGCCGATTTTGATAACCTGTTTTCTACGGCAGAGCCAATGTTTCAAATTGTTTACAAACCTGTAGATAAAATGAGATCGGTTTGGCAATGGGGCATTTGGGCTCCTTTGTTTTGAGCAATGTAAGCTCAAAAATGTCACAGAATGACTCCGGGAAAAGAAAAGGAGAATTCTACTGGATTATGGCTTTATGATACACCTCCAGCCACCAAGCTTCAACCACCACCAGGCTTGTGCATCTTACCAGCCACCCTAAAATCAGTCATGAGTTCGCTTTACGAATGTGAACTTGTCTCGTGGGTAAATGGAAAACTTTCAGATATCTGAGTTAATCATTGAGGTGAGTTGGACAGATGGAAAAATCTACCTTCCTGGGATGCAGTTAACGCAGGTGGAAAAGCATTTGTTCTCTTCTGCAGTATTTTGAATTAAGATACAAATATAACAGTAATGTCTAAAAATGAGTGAAAATAGAGGGAATTGTTAATGGGACAAGTGTAGGCAGAACTCATCCAGCAGCACAAAAGGACAAGTTCTCCAGAGGAAGGCAGCTCGATACTAAATGAACAGAAGTCACACGTCCTATGAACAGTCAAGACCTTCAACAGCCTTACAGTATTTATTAAACACAAGTGCCAGCCAGTGATCCCAGTGCCTGGACACTGCCCAAGTGTGCTTTAGGAGCAAGAAAACAAAGTCCTAAACTGGTATCTTCAGAGCGAGAACGTTCCTGTCCTCGCTGCCAGTCCCGCTGGAGCAGTGTGTCCCAGGTGCTCCGTCCCATCCGTCCCCATGTGACACAGGAGGCTCAGAGCATGGTAACCAGTTTAAAACTTCCTACTTCTGCGGTAGGGATAACGTTGATAAAGGTTTTATAAAGAACCGCTCCTTTGGGTAGGCGGCAGATCACCTCCCGGCTCTCGCTGCTGCGGGGAGGGGGTATGTAAACCTCTTTGGTGTATCTGACGATCCCGTCTTCCAGGGCGTAGAGTGTCTTGTTACGGCCCATCCCCACCTGGAAGAGGATGAGGAGGGTTAGAAAGGGAAGGCTGGAAGTTCACCACTGAAGCAGATCTGATCGCTGGTCTGCCTCGTTTGATAGGCTGGTGTCAACAGCATCTGTTGCTTTGTATTTTAAAATAAAAGAAACCCACACTGTTTGTTTCCAGCAATTGGTACACAAGGGTGCTCAGGACAAGGGAAGAGAGACCGATTCCACCCAGAAGTACAAGAACCCAGTTAGGTCACAGATGTGTTTGGGGACATCTGTAACTTCCAGTCCTTTCCTCATCACGGTGTGACTCTGAGGAGGCTCTGTGGCTAAGAAATACCAGGTAATGAACCCAGTTTCAGGATTATACAGAATAGAATGAAGAATGTTAAAAACTAGCTTGAAAGACAGAAGGCACTGAGTACAAGACTCTGCTGGGGGCTGCTGTTCTCTGAGAACCAAGGAAGAGATGGAAAAACAACTTACGTGAGCCCCTGGATGCCAGCGTATCAACCGCTGTGTAGCCAAAATGTTGCCAGCGTGCACAAATGCACCTGTAACAGAGGGACAGAGTCAGAATGCAGAGAAACAGAGCTCCCTGGAGCCCTGGCAGAATGCAAATGCTCCCAGGACTTACAAACCCCAGGTTTCTGTGGGAATTTTCTAAGGAAAAGTTACTTCAAGTGCTAAAAGCATCTCAACAAAAATGCTGTTAGCAGGAAATAAAGGGCAATTGAGATACAATGGCAAAAAGCAATTCCAGTCTTTGAAAAGATTACCTCTAGCATACAACACATTTTCTGGTTGTTTTATTACCTTTCACGTCGATACGTTTTCATCAGCAAAGCTAATAATTATGAAGCACTCAGCTGCAAGAGTCTGTACTTTGCCTTCTGCTAAGCCTCATAATTCTCCCCTTTGTAAACATGGAAAATGCCTGGCTTTTCAGCACAGCGTGGGGGAAAGTGCATGGACGTGATGTGGTGTCCCACAGCGTATCCTCCCCCCGGTGCTCTGGAGAGGCTGATGCAGAACCAAAGTACGTGTTTTGTGGGCAGTTTTGGCTGTCGGCTTGCAGTCCCATCTAGGGGAGGCTGACTCACCCTGCCCCCCCCACCGCGACCCTTGACCACGAGATTTTGCTGAATCTCACTTTCTCTTTCTCTCGGAGGAGCGCTCTGGCCACCTCCTACTGAAACACTCAATTACTGACACCCAGGCCAGGGGAGAAACTGTGAAAACCCAACAAAACACCAACAGGACTCAGCAGATACTCAGACCCACCTTCGACTTTTTTGTACCCGTAGCGCTTCCCAGGGCTGCGGCCACCTAAATTCTTTGAGCTGCCCCCACTTTTCTTAGAGGCACATCTGACAGCAACCAGGCTCGTCTGAGGAGGGGTTAGAACTGGGGTAGGAGCAAGGACAACAACAAAAATGTCAGCTGAAAAAAACCCAATACACACGCTTTTATTTTCTTTCAGATTTAAAGGCTGTCAGTTAATATACAGGCCTTAAAATTAAAGACGAAAGAAAGTTTTGGGGATAAAACCCGACTTCCAAGATAAATCATAATTTGTCCCCTCAAAAGAGGCCACATCTCAAGTGCTGCTGCTGCCCAGTGAGGAATAAAACCCTCGGCAATGACGTTAAAGGACGTGCCCAAATTCCTGTTCCTGCAAGGCCTTGGAAAATGAGGTAGAGATGCTGTGGATGGGCCTGATACTGCTTTGAGAACAGACAAGTTGTGATCTCTGTTTCAATTTCCCTTTTGATTGAATAGTGTTTATTTACACAGTAGTATTTTGAAATAATCTAAAAAATGAGAAGACTCCAATTCAGGCAATGTATAAGCATATAGAGAGTTGCTATCCTGAACACACTAATTGAAGCATTTTGTACAAATCCTGGAATTACAACCAGGATAAGTCAAGGAAAAAATAAAGTCAGTTGTTAGAGACACTGATTGTCTCTGCAACACAAAATATTATTCGCACCACAAACTTTTTTTCCTTAAATAAACAGACACTGACAGAAAACATGCTAGTTCTCTTATCAAGAGAGCTGACATCTTGTGAGCTTCTCTTGTTAGAAATGATTGAGAAATAATTAGTTCTTTTAAAAAAATCTCTTCAGTGTGTCATTTCATGCAGTTAGCAGCAAAGCAAATTTTCCTGAATCCCCCTGTTCGACCTCTCAAGCAGCAGGTTAGTACACAAGAGTGGTTTAACGTTCTTCTTTCCTTATCCTGAGTAAAACCACTGGATTAATTCAATCTTAATTAAATTATCACAGATACTCAGAAAGCTAGAAAAATGGTTGAGAAAAGGGCAATTGCTCCACAAAAAAAACATTAATTTCAGGAGCTTACCTGTTAAGTAAAGGAAAGGCTCTGAGACTTAACAAAATACAGAGAAGTGGGCGATGGTGAACATCAGTTAGTTTCATATACGCAAATAATAGAAAGTTACAGTCCAATTAGCTTTTATTAAAAAAACAAACAACAGCAAAAACAAACTTCAACCAACCAAACAAAAACCCCCCACAAAACAAATGAACA